>PVIC010010346.1:0-43626 GCA_004025085.1 Thryonomys swinderianus | reverse complement strand
TGGTAACCGGGGATCGAACTCAGGTCCTTACGCTTGCGAGGCAGGCGCCGGAACCACTGAGCTAACCCTCCGGCCCTATTCTTTAGTTTTTAATAGTGTGGTCTAAAATTTAGATGGTCATGCAGTACTCAGGAGAAGAGAAGAACCAACTGCTTAGGAAAGTATGGAAATATATTTTTTTCCAAAGTAGAGTGAGGAAAACAACCCTCTTGCACGTCATACAAAGGGCAAATAAAAGTGCTGTGATGAGATCCGGTGAGAAGAGCACGGGCTCTGGCGGCCCACGGCTGGTCCTGCACTCTGTCCATACCAACTACGACCCCTCAAGACAAAATGCTGTATCTCTGTGTGCGCTGGGCTTCTCATCCCAAGAGTGCGACATGCTGGCTCACTGCACAGACTCAAATTCCTCTTCTCGAGTCCCAGCCGCTGTCTCCAGTATCCCACAGTGAGTTCCTCTAGCAGTTCTCCTACAGGCAAGCCAAGCAACGGCAACTTCCGCCTGGGAAATCACCCACCTAAGGGGATTCGTGAGGCCCTGGCTTCTGTCCCGCCCCCACGAGACGGAAATGAAACCCAGCAATTCACTAAGTGCCTTTGGTGCTTCTCGGCTGTGATGCCGGGGAAGAGTTCGGGACCCAACCACCATCCCCGATGACCCAAACTGCCGAGAAACTTCTACCCTCCTCTCATTTTCCCTTCTCCTGGAGGGAGCCAAGGAAGAACTACACTTATAATTAGTACTTTTTGTCATTTAAAGTTCACCAGATCTGTAGTTAATTATTGGCTAAAAAACATTTATTATTTCCAATATATTATTAGTTTATTATGGCTCATTGCTCTAAAATACTTCATTTAATCCTTTGCAGGTCCTTAAACACAAATATGGCAGCTATTAGCAACCTCTTCAGTCAGGCATAAAATTGTACCCAGAGGCCTCATAAACAATAGACTGCTTTGCAAAGATTAAATCAGTGTACACAGCTGTGAAGGAGGCCATTAGGAAATGCATTATCGTTCTGTTTCACTGTTACTTTGTGTGCTACTCTGCACTCGTCAGTCCGTCAACCAGCCCTGCCTCTGCGCTGGGAGTGGGGCTGACCGTCGGTGTGGCCGGGTGAGGAGGCAGGCAGCCCCGTGCAGAAGCCGGGCTGCCACTTCCTCCCCTAAGAACAGGGGTTCTGGGTGCAAGAGCCGTTTCGTCCTAGTGCTCACCTCGATCCACAGCCCCAAGGTTCAGAGGGAGCCTCCCACGGGATATGACTTCCGGGGAGGGGCTAGTTTTAAATAAAATAACCAATCGATTGTCCTGCCTCAAGAAGAGAAAGGAAGTGCAAGCTACCACTTCCAAAGCACCTGCTATGCCCTGGGCTTTCTCAGGTAGGGATGTGTTTACTGTGGAGAGCATATGTTGAGGATGGTGCTGGGGCGACGGGGTAGGGTGGGAAGAAAGCCCAGTGTCTGGTGGGAGAAACGGTGAGGAAACGTAACACCATGAAGGTGACGTGAGGCTTCCAGCAGAAGGGGCATCTGAGCTACATTAAGGAAGATACGAAAACGTGACAAGTGCTGTGAAGAATTGTATGGTTGGAAGATGCAAGTGTATTCCTGCTATGGCACACTATGTACACTGGCATAGAAGTGGGAAATAAGAGGGTAACTCCATGTTCTTTTTTCTGGTACTATGAATTGAACTCAGGACCTTGCTCTTGCCAGCAGGCATGGCGCTGCTAAGCCAAATCCCCAGCCCGGTGACTTCAATTTTTGCATCTTCCCAGACTACCTGTAGGTGGAAGTCAGCCATGGACAGGAGAAAAGCCCGCTTTGGCCTCACCCTTCTGCAAGGGCTGTGTGGAGTGTGTGATGTCCTCTGCAGGCAGTTAGGACCATTGCAAGAATATGAGTTCTGCGTTTACCGCTGGTGCTTTGCTGGTTAGCACCTAGGTAGGTAATCTTGGATACATCCCACCTCAGCACCTCAGCTTCTTACCTGCAAAATGATCCCAATAATGGCTACCTCATCAGGATTATTGTGATAATTACATGAGATAATATATCTCACAAACCTTGTCACATAACAAAGCCTTAAAAATCACTGGCTTTTTTCCTTATATTCTTAGGCATCAGCTCAAAATCTGTCTCTTCTAGGAAGACCTCCCAGATTTATCGATTTTGAAATTCCCCCTGGACAAGGATATATCCTATGCTAAAATCTTCTAGGAAAAAAAAACACAGCTTCATATACAGAAGCCTTCCATGAAAGAACAGCTAAAGTGGAAGCACTTGGCCTTATGCTCTGTGTTCTGAAGAGCTTCCCTAGTACAGCCTCCAGCTCATCTCGTCTCACAACTGTAGCCTCAGTCCCTGCTACACATTCCTGCTTCCTTGGACAGGCTGTGGTTAGGAAAAACGAGGAGAGAGGTGTGTGAATGAACTTCCTGGGGCATCTCCTTATGAAGAAGCAAGAGTCTGACCAGCTCTGACCCCCAGGAAGCTTTCAAGCCCAGAACTTATTGTTCCTAATGCAGCTGTGCTGTAATTCTTCCCTGAAGACACCACTTCACTGTGACTTGCTGTCTTCCAAGAATGGGCCTGTCTTCTCCTACCGCGAGAGCACTTCTCATACTCTCATCCTTTCAGACCCAAGCATCTCCTTCCTTATTTATCGCCGGGAGAGTTTCTTACTCAGGCCAGACCAACATTCACACAATTTATGATCAACACACTGAAATAACTTCAAGTAACTGTTGTCAGATACCCTTATGGACCAAGGCTCCAGCTTTTTCATTTATATATTCCAAATATTCGGAACCCAGTATGACAATGGTGAATGAATGTGTATGAATCTTCAAGCCCAGCAGAATTCATTCCAAAGACTCAAGCACACAGAGGCCAATGTGTCATTGGGCAGGAGCTGCGGAGTGAGTGGCAGCTGCCTAAGAAAGAAATCCTTACAAAATTCCACCACCTTTCATTTCTGAAATTTGAGCTCAGAGAAGTGAGAAGAGATCCTGCCTTGGGGGTTGGACACAGGCCCCCTCCTGTCTCTGCCCATGTGATGGCTTGTCCGATCTTCCCTTAGGAACTTTCCTCTTTGTGCCTTCCCAGTCCTGCTCTGCACTACAATAGATTGATCCCCATGCTGGCCTGGTGGGGTTCTTTTGCCTTCTGGTTCCTGCAAAGGGAAGTTGAAAAATGGGAAGAGTGGGGGTTAGGAGATTTCCTCCTCCCTGCCGTGCAGTCTTTCTGCAGTGGCTGAGCCCACCAGGATACAGTCTATCCTTTTCTGTAGCTTGGACTCTTACCTGTTCAGGTAACAGTGTTTCCTCCTTTGCTCCTTCAGCGCTATGGTGGTAACAACTTCCCACAATTACACCCTTGTGTCACTCCTTACTGGATCCTGCAACCTGTCCACAGCTCTGCTGCCTTGATTCCAGAGTCTTTTCAGAGTCACTGAAAGCCAACTTTGCCTCCACTTGTTTCCTATCAGCCTTGACTGATAGATATACCCACCCCAGCTACCATCTATGGACACTCACTATTCTATGGCAGATCAAATGGAAAGAGAATCAATTCTCTAAAGAACAGAGAGATTTGAGTTGAAGTCACATGAAATCACATGCTAGTTATTGTTCATTTGGCAAAAGTGACCATCCATGAGCCTCAATTTTTGATATCTGTATAATGGGATAAAGTACCGATATAATGGAATAACTATACACATAATGATTTGCATGAACAATGATGAGAAGTGCATGATATTGAAATATATGAGGGACCCCACCACCAAGGCCTAGAGAAAGAACTACTTAAAGGGTGGTCGGGTCTCCTCTAATCCTGAGTGATGAACGCATGACAGATGAACAGATGAAAGAATTCCCCTCCTGCCAACCTCTTGTTGTATCTTAGGTTAAGCATAATTCTGCCTTTTACCCACTGAAGTGAGTCCTGCCTCAAAAGCCAAAGAGAATAAATCAGCTCCCTCTTCTAAATGAAAACCCTTCAAATATTCCTGTTTAATAAATTGAATAAATAGACTCCACTTTAATAAATCTGCCCTTGGCCTGTGGGCCTTGCAAGGCTGGCCAATATAAATGAAGACGGTGTCTGCACATGAAATGCTTTGTGCTCAGAGAGACAGAGGGAAGCAGGGGATGGTCATTTAAAATGATCTGGGTGTGTTGGTCAGAAATATGGTCTTTCAGAAGAAGCCATCTCCTAATTTGATTTTTTTTTCTGCAATGCACTATCCATTTGTTAAAAAAGCAACCCTTCCTTTCCTCTCTTCTGTATTTTTCCTTTGTTCATTTATTAAAAATATACTGAATACTCACTCTGTGCTATACACTTGGCTAAGTTCTTCTTACGTTTCTCTTATGATCTCCTTTGGTCTTCACTCTGACACAGGTGTAATATTAGGATTTCCATGGCACAAATGAAGAAGCTTTGGTGCTATAGTGCACTTTTTTTCCAAGGTATACTGAGCTGCAGGGCTAGAACTTGAAGCAAGTTAGGCTGGTCCAGTGAGTTCTGCTATATGATGATCTCTATGGAAGAATGAGGTGGCAGCATGTGTGAGGGGGCGTGCGCACATGCACGCGTGCACACACATGTACCCACAGGCCTCAGAGGTTACCTCAGGGGATGAGGAAATAGTGTAAGGCAAAGAATAGAAATATTTAAGAATCTGTCTGTTCTGGACAATACTTTGTATAGTTTGATGGCGCTAAAAAGAAAAGAGTACTTTGGTCTTGTAGAAGATGGGCCAACACTGGACTCAAATATGAAACACAGAAAGATGACAAAGGAGTGTGGCACTTGGACTTTATATTGTTGGATAATGTAGCCTGGGAATGACTGTTACTATTCTGGTGGTTTAAGGTTGATTTTATTGGCTTTCATGTTTAGTGGCCTGGCTGCCCACCCAACATTATACTTCTGCACTCTAAGAGCACAGGCATCATTTTTGGGGGTTCACCTAGGATTGGCTAAAGCAGATATTCAGCTTTTAAGTCACTAGGAGGAAAAATGCAGATAAGCCAGCTTATAAGGGAAAAGGCAGAAAACAAAGGAAGCCCCAAGAAAGCATAAAGATGAGAAAGCTTAAAACAAAAAGGATAAGACCAAACATATCAGTTATGATAGTAAATATAAATGGTTTAAGTTCCCTTAATAAAAGATAAAGTCTTTCAGAATGGGTTAAAAGCAAAACTCAACCATATGCTGTATACAATAGATAAAGAGCAAAAGAAAAATAAGAAAAGAGAGCAAGGCTCGGCAAATATTTATCAAGCACACAAAACAAACACAAAGAAAGCAGTGATTGGGCACAGTTCAAAGTCGAATTCAGTGTAAAAAGCATTACACAAGACATACGTTATTTTATATTGATAAAAGGCAAACTTCACAACAAAACAATAAGGGACATGCTATTACCTAGAGGCAAAAAATCATAAGACCAAAATTCTAAGAAACACTAAGAGATAATATAACCTGGAATTTGACTTTAACAAAAAGGACAAATTAAAATACTACCATTAATGTGTTACATATGCATCTCTTAAAAATTGCTAAAAACTAACCTAATTGTTTCAATATTCCACACACTATTTTAAATATCAACAAAGACTATTATCTCATTGAATGTTTTAGATAGGACATTATGAGTTAGAAAATTATCTCTGTATTAAAAATTAAAAAAAAAACAGAAACACCAGGAGGTTCACTAATTTACCTAAGATTATAGCATAGCTGCAGTGCACGATAAGATGAAGCCTCCTCAACTACAGCAGGGGTTTTCAGAGCCTGCCTTTTTCCTGATGTGTTAAACAGTCTCCAAAAGAGAACACACATCCTTAACACAGACCAGGCCTCTGGCCATCCAAAAGGATCACATGGTAGGCTGCAAAGAAAACCTCAGAGCAATCCATAGAGACACACATGATCTAAACACAATGTAAAGTGAGACATTTATGTCACCCAAACTGAGACACAATAGCAAGATAACTGGATGTGCTCATGCAGTCATAGATGGGTCATACCAAAATTCTAAGCAAAATATTTGAAACCTTCCTTTGTTGAAAGAATCATCATAGACAGCAGAGGTGAATCTGTTAGCACAGACAGCAGAGGTGAATCTGTTAATATAAAGACTCTCATCAGTAACTTTAAGAAGAAAAGCACATCTTGATGAAGCAACTGGTTTCTACTGAGTTTCTATCCCATGCAGCCGCTCAGGGTGAGAGGTATAGAGAATAGATCTAGGCGAGAGAAGGGCTGTGATACCACAAAGGTAGCAAAAGTGATGACTCCAATGAAGGCACCACTGCAGAGGTGATCAAGAATGGCCAAACCAGTGCAGGAACAAAATAGCCTAAGGATGAACAAGCCCTGAATATTGCTTCTGAATTGACCCGTATCCAGTTAGCCTTCAGCTGGATCTGGAGTTATGTCCGGTGGTTGAGGATCATGGTCAGATGGCTTTGCGTATGTGTTTGAACCGAGAAGGGTGCTGGCTGGGTGACCTTTATTTTTGCAAAGAGGCTGCTAACAAGGTTAGACGTTTAGCAGAGCCTAGAAAGCCCCAGTGGCCCCATTCCAGGGGGTATTTGTTATACCTGAAGGAAGAAAATACTAGGTCTAAATCAAAGATCATGCCCAAAGATATAGTTTGGGCAAAGATAAGTCAGAGGGTACCTCATAGAAACAGAACTTCCTCTCCTATAAAATTCTAAATCAGACCTACTGTTCTCTGGAAAACACGCTTGCTTCTCACACAATGAAAGCTTGTGGCAGGGTACTTACAGCCCGGGAATCAACACTCCTCAGAGGTGTTCACTGTTCGAAATGCCAGCCCTGGGTGGAGCACTGCGCCAACAGGAATGCCCACAAAAGTTCAGTAGTGCCTGGGAAGGGCTGCAGCAGGTACAAGGGCCTTAATATCATTTCAAAGGCAGGGGAAGGTGCTACCTGTCCGTCCCCTTCCCAGGCTCCATCTGGCTTTGGCAGTCTCTCCCAGTACTCAGGAAACAGCCTGGGAGTGCAAATGCAGAGCAGGTATTGAGATATTTAACAACATAAAGCAGAGGGAAGAACACCACCTAATGGAGGCTCTCTGTTTCCCTGAACTGAAGATAAGGGCCAGCCTCCCCACCCCTCAGGAGGCCCAGAGAGGAGAGAAGTCCTGTTACCAACAGAGAAACGGTGGTCCTTCAGAAACACAGAGTACCAGCTGCCAGGAGCAGGATGGAAAGCTGGGTCCCGTCACTCCCAGCCAGTGAACTCATCATATTTCTCAATCATGATTGTTTTTCTCATTAAAAATAACATATCCTTTGTGGACAGTTTGGAAAATCCCAACCATGCCCAGATTTAACATCTGGTAACATCATTTATTTGTTTTTCTAATAATTCCTTTTTCCTATCTGAATATAGATGTATATCTGGGCAGATGCACATAATCACAGGAATGACACAGGAAACGTAATTCATATTTTGCATCTTAGTTTCGTCTTTATGATTAGTCCATCATCATAAGTGGGGGATGGAGAAATGTTATGAGAAAATGAGCATGAACCTACTGAGAAAGCAAGATACAGATGAAAAAGCTTTGGACTCAACAAGAAGAAAGAAGGTCCGTGTTGATGTAGGTGAAATGCAGGATTGAACCCGATTCCACAAAGAAGAGAATGGGTGGGGGGGCAGAGACAGTATCTCTACCCAGTAACTCAAGGAACTGTGAAGAAGACATAGGGTGAGCCTGGCAGGATGACAGCGAGCGAGAACAAGATTGGAGGCCAGAATTTGCATCTCAGCTCAACTACTCACAATACAAGATCTTACATGTCTTGGATCGGATCTGCACTGTTCTCAGTTTGACACAAAACGAGGCTCAGATATACAGAGGAATTAGTCACGGTCCCTGTTAGAGTCATCACCCTACAAAAGGTTCCTAAATTGTACCTAATCCAAAATGACCTCTTTTCCCGTGCATGACAAAGGGCAGCCTATCAGTAAGCTCCTTTACCTGCCACTCAGGCCAAGCCAATGCCGACCCACCACAATGCTCTCCCAACCCCAAATCCCCATAAAACCCCACTCCACTTCCCAACATGCTCTCTTTCTCTCACCATTGTTTAAGACACAGCCGGCAGCTTTTCACCTCCATGAAAGCCTTGCAAAGGGTGTTCCTGCTTCGGCTAATTTTTTTTTTTTTCCTTTCAGTAACACAATATAAAGGGACAGAGCCAGGGTCTGATCTCAGGATCACTTCACTGCACATAAGTCTGTTGTTTTTAAATAAACAAGTTCAACCATATTCCAAAACCTGATTTGATGACCTACATAATTAGCGCATAATAAAAAACAGACAGATGAATACATACATCATAGCTGAAATACTTTTTTCTTAAGCCCCTCCCCATGTTCCGTTGTGTGACCCAAGGACTTCACATAACAGGGCCTGGAGGACCCTGGGCTGTACCACCTCCATCCTGTGTCCTAGGGTAGCCACTGTGATATATTTCCCATTCAGATCTTAGCTTCCTTTCTGTAATCTCATGTAATCTTGCTTCCTAACATCATATTTTTTTCCCATTTGACTGAGTGGTCTGACCTAGAACGGGTGTGCGTGATTTGAAATTTAAGCATTCCCCTTTCAACTCTCCAACAAGAACCTTTTCCCTTTAATAATACTCCCAGTGGCTCCTTGCCCATTCCTTTTCATTTCTGTTAGGTGCTTTAAAGTTTGGTTTTCCTCCCACCCCCGTAAGCTCCCCAAGGCTCAGCATCAGAGACAGGGCTCTCTCAAGACCCAATCAATTCCAACATTCAATTAAGCTAATTAAGTTCAGGTTGCCATCAATATATTTCTTAATTATGGTTTAAACATAGGTAAAACCTAGAATTGTTCATCAACAGCCCTTAGCCTCAGCTGAAAGCTAGTATCTACCATTAAGAATTCCCATGAGTCAAATTGAGGTTCTGACAATAGAGAGAAAGACCACATGTGTATTTGCATAAGATTTGCATATATCTACATAGGTTAGCCTCTTTGCTGTACATTTCCAATTAAAATGTTATTATTTCAGCCTTGAAGTTGTTGTTTCCTGATTCTTCTGTTCTCTGGTACCATTAGCAACACCTGTTCACATTGACATAGATTTCTGTATGGGAGGACAAGACAATGAAAAGAAAGGACAAAATCAGCAACAACAACTCCAAACATCAGCACACACATGGAGGTGGGCTGATCTGAGCGAGCCCCTGGGAGATTCTATTGGTAGAAAGAAGACCCTAAGCTATTTGAAGGGTGCCTTAGAATACCTACAGGGCTATTGAGCAGAAGAGGACTGGATCATAATGTACATATAAAATGTACCAATAAAATCAATTAAAAAAAAAGAAAGAAGAGGACAGGAACTGTCCAATGGTTGGGCTGGTTTCCAATTCGCCTTCACTTCTCCCCTCTGCCGTTAATCCTGGCTGAAAGACTTCTTTTCTTTCAGTGATTTTATGCCTGAGAGATATCAGTCCCAGAGCAGTATATCTGGCCATTTCATTCTCTGGCTCCTGTGTTTCCAGGGCACTGATGTTTTAAAATCACGGTCATGGAATGATGTGCTGGTTCTTCCTGTGAGCAGCACCCTCCTAATATATATTCTGACTACACTAGGTATCCCGAGCTCCTGATTTCTCTGGCCATCAGAATGGACTCTTCCCATGATATTCACAAGGCTAACTCTGACCCTTGTTTTCTACTCTGAGATATTTTCTAATTGCCTTCTCCACCTCCATAGCAAGACACTGAACTGAAAAAGTCAGGAGAGTCTCCCCAAAGCAAGGTCTTTCTGACAACCTTCCACCTTCTTTCATTGTGCTTCTCTTCCTCAAGGGTAGGTTGAAGAAATGAGAATTCCCTTCTTAAAGCAAGCCATAAAAGCTACTCATAAAAGGTCACTCTTAAGGCTTTTCCCTTCTTCCATGAAGATTCTTGGATGACCAATGCCCTCTGTTGTACTTGGAGGTGAGAAATCTCACACAAAGAATGCCTAAGAGAACCTGAGCAACTATTATCATTAAATTATGCATTTTGTCCAATTCATACAGCTGTTCATTTTCTCCAGGGTCTTTGCACTTTTGTATCTGGAGGTTTTGGATCAGGTGACACTTTATTAAAGTTTTACTTTTGTTATGGCTTCTATCTAGATGGTCTCCTCAAAGCTCATGTGGAATAGGTGAGGCTTTTCCTAGGTAGCTTAATTAAAGCATGTGGTGCTAGATTTAAGTGTGTGATGCTGGGGTTAAGGGTGTGTGATTACTAAACAAGTCCACCGATTGGCTTGGCATAGTTCTGAGAGTAGGTAATGGGAAGGCTCACTCTGGGAGTGGTTGGCACCACACAAAGGGAGTGTAGCCTAGACAGAATATAAGGGACAGAAAGAGGGATGCTGCTGCCACTGGTCACTTGCTGCTTCTTTTCTTGCACTACTTTTCTGCCTTCTGCCCATCATGAACTGCTTTTCCTCTATAATTCTTGTCTGCCATGCTACCCTGTCTTGCAGTCGACTGACTATGAACTGAAACCCCTACAAGTTGTGACCTAAATAAACTTTCTCTCTAACTTTGAGCACCAGGTATTTTAGCAATAAGAAAAATAAGAAAATATAATAAGAAAAATAAGAAAATATAATAAGAAAAATAAGAAAGCAATAAGAAAAATAATTCAGTTTTCATCTTGGCATCCTGTCCTTTTTTATAGGGATGTCCACCTTGATGTTGTGATGAATGAGGAAATCATTACTTCAATGCCTCTACTTTCTAAACATACATCTATATTTCCATAGTTTCTCATTTCCCTCCTCCTGCTATGGTTATGATGGAGAAGGAATCCCAAGAGTTCTGTGAGATTCAGAGAAGATGACTCCCATGGCTGCACAAATAACTACTGCCAGGAAATGAAAGAAGGCTCATCTATGGATTCCTCTTCTTCCCTAATCATCTAGCACCTCAGCACTGCCATATCACTTGAGACCACTGGAAATATCACACACAGACACACACACACACACACACACACACACACACACACACATGTGCGCACTCCAGGCCATCTTTCAATCCAGATATTAATCACCACAAACTATACAAAGTATAATGGAGAACCCAACTTCTCCTAACGCCCCAGCACCACCCCTACTTATTTTTCTTCATTACATTTACTATCATCAGACCTACACATCCTTTACATATATATTCTTATCAATCTCTCCTGCAAAATGTAAGCTCCATGAGGGTATGGAATGCTCTTTTACTCACTGCAGTATTCCTAGCACTCATATGTTCAGTAATTATTTGTCAAATGAGTGAATCAATATTTATAACACTATACTTAGTGTGATAATTAGCTCATTGAAGACCAGGACAATTGCTTATTTGTTTTGTAGGGCTAGCCAATAATAGAGTATGAGTTGATAGAATATATTTTCCCGCATACATTCTAAATGGCAGATGACCAGGAGTAATTTTTATATTGCTGGGAGAAAAAGTTATTAGGCTTCAATACATAGAAAAGGGTTTGGGCTACTGTCTCAGTTGATGAGACAAAACACCCAACACTTGAAGTTAAAGAAGGAAAGGTTTGTTTAGCTCACAGTTTGTAGAGGTTTCAGTCTATAATTGGCTGGCTCCAAAGCAATTGCAGATGAGAACACTTCATGGCAGGCAGAAAATAGCAAAGCAACAAGGGAACTAACAAGCATCTTCTTATCTCTTTTATCTTATGGAGACTGCTTAGGACAGGTAGCACTCACACCCTTAACCCTAGTGCCCTTGGCCCTAGCATTGCAACATGAATCAATCATACACTCTAGATTCAGTCACCTCCGAAAAACAAGAAGCCCCATCTCATTCACAGGAGACTTTCGGGGGGATATCTAAACATATGACATAAGAGCTACCCAGAAAAGTTCCGCTGGGGAAGAGCATGAATGAAAGAGGACAGATAATCAAGTGGTTAAATGAGGATAAAATTCACTCAGGACACACAATCCATGTTCAGCATGTGCTCAGAATGAATAAGTGAATGAATCATGGAGGAAATAAACCATAATCACCAGATAAAAACTTAAAGGTAAACATTTGTCTCAATATTAAGAAGTAATTCCTTGAAATTCCAAACTGTCCAGAACTAGAATGGATTGTTTCTCTCTTCTTAAGACCAGCTTTAAGAGCCATTAAGTTAATGAATCATCTCATCAGAAAAACTGCAGAGGAAGTGTCTGCATGGAGGCTGACATCAGGCCACAGTCTGTGCTATGAAGTTCCAGCAGTCATGTCTCACTCTGTATTTCCTGGGAAGAGGGGAGGCCCAGCACAGCAGATATTGGGATCTACACATCTGTTTAACCAAAGCAGATCTGCTTTCTCTTTTATTATATATATTCATTACTTCATTTATTGTTACTTACTCAATATACACATAAATATTAATGGCTGCTAGGCCCCAAATACTGTGATTTCCTCAAATATTCCTTTTGAAACACTTTTAAGGTAAAGAGTATTCAAATGGCACTAGAATTCTTAGGAACTTAAGGCTTGGACACTTCCTCAGACTGAGATGGTAAGCACAGAGCTATGTGCTTTGGGTGGTGTCCACCAGCCCCACTGCCAGCCCATGGTCCTCTTCCTAAGGGTGGGGGTTGCAAATGAAGATGAGCTCATGATCATCAGAGGGGGGTGGAAGAGGGACATATCTGACAAGTCTCTTTGAGAAACACTTTTTGTGCATTCTAATATCCCTAACAACTCTGATAGTTTACAGATAAAAGGGAGGTTTTTCTTGGAATATTAATGATCTGCCAAACATCATAATTATGAGATCATAATTATGATCTGGATCTGAACCCCAGCCTCTGCTGTCCATACGCTTCCTACTTCCCTTGGGGGAACATTCAGATAGTTGCCAGCTGATGGGCTGGTAGCTGCTTGGTGGCTGCTAGGCATGGTGAACTTGGCCCATGTAGAGTGCACTTGCTAAGTATGCTGCACTCATGAATGGATGGCAGCAGAAGACAGATGGGTCGAGGTATCTGGAGAAGGTCTGGCCAGAGCAGCCTTGATGACAAGAGTTGGAACAAGGAGTCCTGAGAAGAACTTTTACATGAATTCTTCATGTGAGTTAACAGTGTTCAAGTCTTTGAAAGCAAAGGAAGAAGCTGGTCAGCACACAGACAACAAAAGACATTTAAAAGTAAAATAACTAGGTCACAACATAGTTTGGAATGGGTTAAGATAAAAAGGTAGGTGTGAATAGACAGGAAAGCTCAGTGTCCCACAGTGGTTAGATTTGCAATATCTAAACCATCAAAAGTGGAACTATGAAGATATGACTGGGAGGGGTCCCCAGGAAGGGAAGAAGAGAAGACTGAGTGGGGGAATAACACTGACATTGGAGAAGAGTCTGAAGATAATGTGGCCATGTGAGGAATCAGATTAAGTGGCAGTGACAGTGATGATGATGATGGTCATGGTGGCAGTGACTTTTAGATAGAGCTTCTTCTGAGCCAATCACCATTGTAAGTACCATGTGTGCCACGACTCATGCCATTCTATCATAGTCCTATGAGGTAGACACTATCATTGTCACCATACTATAGGTAGTGAATCTGAGTCATAGATAGAATGTGATCTGTCAGTGGTCACACAGCTAGGAAGGTGAAGCAAGTGGAAAATATGTGAGGATATAACCAGGGGCTATTCATTCACCCATCTACTACTTATTAATGTAGACCAAGCAGCGTGCTAGAGGTTAGACATGCACTTCATAGAGAAAAGCTGCAGGTGTGCTAAAGTCAGCATCACTGACAGAAAATAAGTGTTTTAGAATGGAGTTTTATCATTATGGAATTGTAGGATCTGCATGCAGAAAAGACCTTACAAATGGCCTTGTATAAGGTCTGTATTTTATAGAAAAGAAACTGAAACCCAGAGCGAAGAAGTAACTCACCCATTGACACAGCATATTCGTGACAGGACAAAACCAGGATCCTACATCTATGAGCTTATGTTACTTTTCAAAACCAATCAAATATCATGTCTTACTCAGGTGATCAACCTGGGTGGCTTTCGTAGAAATGTCAAGACATGTCAATAGCTCACCCATTCAAATCTAGTTGACAAGAATTTCATTGGAAATGATAGGTTTTAGAATTTAAGCACAGGGTGAATAGGGATGATCTGTTATCTCCTTACCTAAAATATTAAGAACTTACTGCTCTGTATGAAGAAGCAAGATGCTCTAGACTTACTGGAAGATTAAGATTTCCCTTGCTATAGTGGCTTAGAAAACAGGTCACTGCTCGGAAGAATGACTTTTGTATCACTTTCTCTAGACCCAACTCTTGTTCAGGATGTGCTGAGATGTTATCTGATTAAGAAGAACCTGAAGCTGGGGAATAGCTCATTCTGCTAACCTGAGGGATGCTTCCTCCCCTGTGTAGCTCTGGGGGAAACCCCACTCCTGGCATTCAAGAGCTGCATTTCCAAGTGCTGCATGTGGCCCTGCCATTGGTCAGCACCTTGCGCCCTGATGGCCCCTGCCTCCCCTATGTCTAGCACACTGTTTATCAGGCACTGCTGCAAGGTTTGTTGTCTGAGTCCTAGAGGAGATGGCAATGGCTTGGAGAAGCAAAGGCATGAGGAGAGAGCTTCCTGAATGTCATGATTTTTCTCCTCCACTATGCTTTTCAGCTGGGGGTCCCACGTTCAGGCCTATTCATTGGCCTGGACCTCAAATTCTCAGCTGGCATGCTGACTTGTTGCTCTCTCTTCCTCTCGACTTCTTTTCCTTCCTGTCAGTTAGTGGCACCTCTGAGCCCAGGTATTTAGAACCATCCCTCTAGGTTGGGCTCTGCTTTGTTCTGCTATGTATTGTTACTGCCATCCTTAGTACTGTAGTTCATACATATCCCATATTGAGAATGTTTAATGCACCTGATGCTTTAATGGGCATATTATATTCATGGTTCCCATCTTGCAACAACTTTGCAGAATAAGTTACATTATGCCTATTTTACAGATGAGAAGGTTAATCCTCCCAACAGGAAGGTAATAGGCCAAGAACCCTTTAATTCCTATCTACCTTCCTGTAAAATCTTACAGCTTGAAACAAGCTGTCTAACTCACAGTCATCCTTTGGGTCATTCTGCTCTTGGCTTCTCTAACCTACTTAGTTTAACCACAATTCCAGGGATCCCTTCCTCGGCCCTGGTAATGAGCTATGGTGGCAGTGCTGATGGAACATGCTTTCTGAAACCAACAAAATGAAAAGTGATAAAATATGGGGTGCAAGAGAGGGGAATAGCTTGGCTTCAGTGTGATTTCAAATATCTTGAATGCAATCTGAACCCCAAGCTGTCCCTGGGTGAAGATTAAAAGCCAGTAGACAAAAGCCTTTAGCAAACCTCTCAGTATTCTTCACTCCCCTGAGCTGAAAAAAAAAAAAATCCACAAGATACTTAAGTTGCCTTTGGTACATGCACTCTGGTTTACAGAGCTTTTTCATGTCCCTAAATTCAAGTGAGCTCTAGAATAACATTTACATTATAGTTTAGATGAGGAAAATCAATGGAAGATGGTTATGAGTCTTCCTTATTGACAGTGATTTTCTAATGTAGGATGAAAGTAACTAGATTCTGGTCTTCCAGATGCTTAGATTTGTGTCTCTTTCAAATGGCAGCCTTAGAAATGTCCTCTGAAGGGAGCTAGCATTTGTTGAACACCTACTTAACACAGAACATCACCCCAGTATTATACCTTTGCCACCACACATTACACATTACATGCATAATCTTCCTATGAAATAAGCATTGCTATCATTCTCCATTTTCCAGGTTAGGACATTGAGGCTCAGGTCATTACATGACTTGTCCAAGGCCAAAGCTGTCACAGAGTCTGAGCTGTCCAAGGGTGTGCCTGCCTGCAAAGCCTTTCTCTCAAGGCCACCAAATGGAGTACTTCTGACTGATACTAAACTCACGAGGCTTAAAGAGCCTATAAAGTTGAGAACACAAGACTCATCCTGATGGTGCCTGTTGGTTGCTAGGTAACGATGTGTGGCACAGACTGGTGAACATCACTAAGGTTATCTTGCCAATGAAAGCTGGTAATCAGGGTGGCAACAAGGCAGGCACTTGATTGCAGAAGAGCAGGCCTGATTTTTAGGAGCCACAAAAGTATCACTGGATGATTAGGGTCTAAAGGTCCAGCAGTTTTGCAGTGACATTGTAAATATGGTGTGCTGAACAGACAGGCACCAAATGGGGACGTTCCAGACTGCCATGTGATGTGAAGGCTGCCACTCTGAGGACTTCCAAAACAAATAAGTACTTCACACACCAGAAGGAAGAGCCCCGAAAGACTTGTTCCAACTGAAGTCGGTGTCTGCCATTCCTTGGGGTGCTGAGACCCTAATGGTAGTGTTGAAAAGAGAGCCCAGCAGGTGGCTGAACTCAGGAAGAGCTACTTGTGTCTTTGGCCTCTTTGCTAGGTAAACTGCTGAGCTGCCAGATGTGTAATTGTGCAGTTGTGGACCAAGACCTCTAGACATATCCCCATCAACTCAGACTCAAGATTCTGTTAAGCCACAAGCTACTGGGGACTGGTATCAGCAGCACTTCTCTGCATCCTAGGACTACAGAGATACATAAGTACAGAGTGTCTGGTGCACAAGCACGGGCTTCGCTCAGACAGGTTTGGCTCTAGTTTATACTGAGTGGCTTATGGACACCAGGCATTTGTGTATCCCAGTGGTAGGGGCTAGAAGTCCGAGATTAAGATGTCAGCATGGTCAGGTTTGGATGAGGGCCTTGTCCAGGCTTCAGACAACCTGAAAGTTCTCAAAAGAGTCCTAATCTCATCCATGGGGGCTCCACCCTCTGGCCCTCATCACCTCTCAAAGGTGCCACCTAATACCATCACAGTGACATTAGGGTTTCAACATAGGAATGTTAGAAAGACAGAAATATTCACTCTATTACAAACCTGCACTCAAGAAACTGCTCTTCTAAGCTATGTATAGCTGAGCACTACCCAACACCTCTGAGTTCATTTTTCTCTTTAAGTACAGATAATATCAGGAATTTTTGTGATTATTAAATAATGTAGTACTTTCTGTAAGTCCTCAGCACAATTGCACGTCTTCAATAAAAACTATTTTACATATCACAATATACATATACAGAGGCCACCAAAACATGTAAACACACTTCAGAAGAAGAAAAATAATATGATTTTTTAAAACAGCTGGAGTTACCCTCATTTGGGGGACTCTAGAGGATGGTATTTTTTCCAGAAGACTCACTGCACTGCTGGTCCTTAGAGGAGAAATTGAAAATGCATGTGCAGCAGCAAACTCAATGAATAAGGTTACCCAAGCAGCAGTTTGCTATACTAATATATGTCTGGAATCTAATGGCTGTCACTCTGAGCACCCCTTGTAATTGGAAAGACCAAAGGTAATTTGCATTAACTTCATGATATCTCAATAAATTTAGTATTAAAATATTTCTACAAATACTTCTTTTCCTGAAGTGTATACACATTTTTGATGGACTCTACATGTTGTGTATTATATTTTATGACATGTTATTAATGTATGGCCTACCAGGAGCCAAACACTTTCTTAAGAACAGGAGAGATTTGAGAACTCTAGTATTCCTCTCAAGGTGGCAATATTCTCTCCTAGAAGCTGATCAAATGGTTTCTCTCTTGAATCAAACACTCCTTGGGATAGGTGAGACCAGCAGCTTACACAGATGCCTGTGTCATTCCATTTAATGGACACCAGTGGGAAATAATTGCTAAACTCAAGATAATCTGCATCCCTAAATTTCTAGGACCTACTTCTGCTAACTAGGATCAAAGAATGAAATTAGGCTAAAAGTTCTTAAACTCCTATTAAATGCTAGGCAGCAGTCTATGTGATTGGTTATTCATTACTGTTAATTATGACACTGACCTCATGAAACAGATAACATTATTTTGATATTTTGGGTTGGCAATTTGAGGAAACAAAGCCATATTTTATGCACTTCATTCTGTTAGGACTTGTGTTATTCACTGAACTAAAATTTACTGAACATTTCCCATGTTTATGATTGTTGTGTTCTATACTCTCAGAATGTGGCATGCAACAATACTGTCCCACTCAGGAAACATGGAAAGGAAAATGTAAAGAAAAGACTGACTAGAAGAAAATATCTGCTAAACATTCAAATGACAAAACATATCTGGATGATGTATCTTTAGAAATTCTTACAAATCCAAAGCAAAGCAGCCCCATGAAAATAGATGCTCCACCAAAGAAGAGATGAAGATGACAAACACATGCCAAGATCCTGGAACCCATTCATTGTCAGGAGATTACAAGCTAAAATCTCACTAAAATACCACAAACCATTCACATCAAAGTGAATCAAAGTAACTGTAGCCAGTTTGGGCAAGAAAAAGGAATACTGGGCTGTCATATGCTGTTGGTAAGAATATAAAATGGTACAACCACCTCAGAAAAGGGGTCAGAAATCTCCAAACAAATTAAATATAAACCTATCATAAAACTGAGAAATTTTACTTCTAGGAAGGTGAAAACATAAACCCACACAAAGACCTACACATAAACACCCATCCTAGTTTTATTTGGAACAGACAGAAACTGCCCAATGTCCAGGAGGTAAGTGGATGTCTTACCTGTAAATTGTAATGTCTCCCTATAATGGAATACTAATTAGATGACTGGATAAAGTGTGGGCTCTCTTTCTCTACTAATTAACAATAAAAAGGAATGAACTGTTGATACACTTGACAATGTGTATATATCTCATAATTTCTATGCTGAGAGAATTTGGCAAAGGCTTTATGTTGTATGATTCCACTTATATAAATTTCTAGATTATTAAAACTAGAGTGCCTGAAAGCATGCCAGTGGTTTTGTGTGTGTGTGTGTGTGTGTGTGTGTGTGTGTGTGTTGTATGGGGAGTATATGGTATGGGTTACTTCATAAAAGAGCATAAAGGAAATTTGGGATATGATGGAAATGTTTATTATCTTAATTAAGGTGATAGTTTTACAGATGTATTCATGTCAAAACTCACATGTTTCATTACACATCCATTATATCTCAAAACAACTTAAAAATCATAGTGAAAATGTAATTTTATAAGTTGAGAGCCTGTGACCTGTCACATTTGCCAAGCTGTAATTCTAATTCTAATTCGTTGGCTCTGACAACCACAGAGGTCCGGAGGCACGTGTGTTCTACTGAGTTGGTGACCTATGGTGTGGGGCTGCAGAGCCCTGGAGCTGGGCCAACCACTCGTTCTAGGAAAGATGGAGAAGATGCTCTGTCTCTGCGGAGGTCTTCTAAAGAAGCAGAGTAGACACTGGGTGGGGTTGGGATGGGGTTAACAATTAAAGAGAATAGGAACACAGTCTAGACCCAGGTTTCAGATTGCTAAATGATCCACTAGGGCTCCAAAGAAGAAAGAGAAACGGTAAGATCTGAAGCAGAGCTAAACACAGCACAGCATAGGTGCGGTGTGATCACTCCTTCTGTTCATCACCTGTGTCCTGGACAGGCTTCTAGACACCTGAGGTCCAACTGCAGACCAGGGATAAAATGCTTCCCTTCGCAGAACTCACATTCCAGGGGAACAGGTGTATCAGTCACACACAAAGCTCTACTAATTATATCAGGAGGTGATGTGTGTGGCCTGGGTAGTCTGGGAAGCAGGAGGGAGAAGCAGCAAGAGCCTGGCAGAAGCAATGTGGTCAATTTGGAAGAGAACGGTCTTGAGAGGGAAAGGGGATCCAGGGTTGGAAGAACAAACAGGGTCGTAGTGTCTAAGCCTTTCCATGATGGCATCATGGTAACATTAGCATAACTTGATACTGAGCTCTCTCCACACACCATAATCTTAACTAAGGGCTTTAATTCTTAGAACAATCCCAGGGGGCAAGTGCTAGTGTTGTTCTCATTTTACAGGCAAGAAAGCAGAAACAGACTGCTCTGTTGCTGCCATAGTCAATAAGTGATTGAGGAAGAGACTCAGTTCCACCGGATCTACTGACTTTTGATCCTAGGCTCAGGGTTACCCCATGGGTGCGTCATGGTGCGCAGGTCCTAGACCACTCATCACTGGAACTTGGGGGGAGTACTGGCTCCAAAGTCACCTGCACTGGGTCGAGTGATTTCCTTGTTTATCTTGGGAACAGTGCTTTGTAAACCATGAAAATACAGGGAAAATTGAATTTGACATTTTTTTCAAGCCACGCCTTCTGTTTACCGTACTCTCAGAATGGAAGATTTAAAGTAGCCTGGCATGGAGCACACACCTATTTAAGTCTCAGGTATGGTCCAGACAGCCTCATTCTACCTTGTAGCCCTACCGTTCCCTAGCATCACTTCCTGAAAGTGGAAATCTTAACAAAACAAAAGCCCAGGGAAGATTTATCTGCCTCTTCAAAACCCCAGTCTGGAAATGACATGCATCATTTCCACTCACACGCTTTGGCAAAAAGTCACCCTATCTATGCACCCTGTTTAGATGCCCCTAGGGAGATCCCCTTGCTGCAGAATGAGGACAATAGACTCGGTGGATAACTGGCTGCCTCAAATGCACACCTTGCTCTCTTGCTTAGGTACAGAAAATGAAGTGCAAAACGAGCCCAGTCTAGAGAGATATGTGGAAAATGGCTTCTAAGCCACAGACCCACCTTGGAGCAGGCCATTTTCAGCCACACGGTCTCAGCCACACTGGCCTGAGTGTGCCTAATGAAGGCAGTGCCTTCAGGACCAAGAGCCTGAGAAACTCCTTCAGCCTCCTTCCCAGACTCACGGAACTCTCTTCAGGTCTTCTTCTCATCTGAGGCCGTACGAGTACCTCTTGTTCTCAATCTGCTCTATTTCCCTAGGCCCACTGCCCCAGTTACTCCCCCAGCACATCTCAGTGCCCTGTGATCACCAACACAGTGCTGAAAGCCAGGCTACAGTGAGCAGTGTGGATGCAAAGCAGAGGGAGGGCCCTTACATGTTATTGTCTGTACAACCTTGGACAGGTTATTCACTTTCTATTTTAATCTGCTCAGATTACATAAAAAAAAACACAGATGGTGTGGCTTCCTAATGGCAGAAATGTGATGTTCTAATTCCAGGGGCTCAGAGACTGGGCCGTTACTCGTGCCCTCACGTGGCAGGAGAGGAGCAGCTCTCTGTGGTCTCTCATACAAGGACACTAATCCTGATCACAGGGGCAGGGGCTATTTGGAGATTGTTTTCTCCATTAGTACATGCACGGGAGGTATGTGATGCTTACAGTCCTTGTGTGGTGCTGATCAGTGTACATAACTCATCTCGAGTCCTTCCGGATTTTAACACCTGATATGGGAAAGGGGACGCAAATGTTCTAACCACAACCACCATTTCTCCATTTGTAAACTATGGATAATTAGGACTTATTCCTTATGGATTATTTTAAGTTGAAATGTGGAAGCCTGTGTAAAGGAGCATGCCTACCTTCCTTCCTTCCTTTGGATGGATTTTAAAACCGTGGTGTTTATGGACTCCTGAGCTGAATGTCCTGTCGGAAAGAGGCAGCCAGGAGCAGGCCGGCTTCCAGCCTGTGTGTATTTGAGGTCACCAGCTGTCACTAGCCACAGTCACTCTGTGTCCTCTTTGGCTCTCCTCGCACACCCCCCCACACACACCTTCCTGTTTGGTGCTGTGCAGAGGCACAGGGGCACAGACAGAGGAAGCACCCCGTCTCCCAAGATGGCATTTACCTAATTGCAAAGGAACACATCCTGCTGCAGACAACAAATGGCGAGTGATGCTTCTGCGAAGTGAGATGGATGGAGCTCTCCGGTGCTAACCAGTCCGGAACCAGGGTCATTAATCATACAGGACACACCCACTGCCAGTCGCAGACTTTGCCCTAGAAAGCTGTGGCTCGTGGAGCCTGTGGGTTAAAGGGAAGTGCCCCCTTCATGGAAATTCAGGTCTCTTTTGGGACTGACACTAGGCGTTCGCCAGCCCTCACTCACTGAAAGTGAATTGATTTTCCCTCCTGCTCCCTCCAATCTGTCAGGAAGCTTACTTGCCAGCCTCTGCTGGACTCTGAGACTCAGTCTGAACTGTGTGAGTTGCTAAGGAGCTACACAAGAAATTTCCCTTCTTTTCTGTGCTTAACAGGTAAGAGAAGTAACTAAGCTGTAATGGCAGCTCATCTTTTTGCTCTACCCAGCCCACCTCTGTGCAGCCAGACCCAGGTGACAATGTGACCCAACATCTTCAGGTCAGATTTGCCAAGGACTTCCTCTATGCCAGGAATGGGACTCTATGCCTATCGCCCCAAATTAATCCTCATATTAAGTCCGGGAGGTACCTGACTCTTTCTCTGGGTGACGGATGAGGTTCAGAGACCTGAGTGCCTGGTTTGCCCAAAGTTACATAGTAAGTGGAAAGGGGTCCACCAGGCATGCCAGGCTGCAGAGCCAGGGCTCTGTAAAAGGGACTGGCCTTCCGGCCTTGGGTATCCCAGTATTTCTCCCTCTCGCCAACTAGTGTTTGGAATTTCTTCCCGGCCATAACCAGTCACTGCTGTCCTCTTGACCAGCATTAGAGAAGCAGAGTAGAGCCGATGTGCTTGAGATAATCATGAATAGTGGCCTTTCATTTTAAAAGGCAGTTAAGTTCCACCACATTGATACTCGCAAGCTAGGACCAGTAAATATTGCTTAACTTAATAAATAGGCTCCTGCCCAGCTCTTGTCCTTTGAAATGCCCAGGGTGGAGAGAGCTGGACATGGTTTAGTCTATTTCCTCCTCATGAGAGAACCAAGCGATTAGGTAGTTGGTAATAAATTCCTCAGCTGAGCAGACTTTCTGCAGAGACACTATTTACTTAATGTGATTAAGAAGGAAGGCGCCATCTGACATTCCCTTTTGGGGGGCTGTATATCCTCATAAGAGCTGAGTGGTGCTGAACTATAGGTAGTAGGAGAGCATTTTCAGGTCATCCGAGACCTGTAATAAAAGGTCTCAGGCAATTAAACTGATTTCTTTTGTGCCGGGAGGTCATTTACAACAGAAAGGTTTTGCTGCTGTCATCTCTGCTGTTATCTTTTTGTTGCTAGAGGCCACCAGACCCGAGGAAGGCAATGGCAAATTTCTAAGCCCAGTGCAAGAGGCGCTGTGAGCAGCCTTGTCTCACCAGGAGCTGCTAACACTTCAGGGAAGACCATACATGCTGGGCTGAGCGATCCCGCATGTCCCAGGATGTTCTGGGTTTCTCCTGCTGGATTCCAGGGTGTCTTGACCAAAACTAGCTGTGCCAAGAGTCACCTAGGAGCACGACTGGGATAAGGTAGGTAAACATGGAGTTCCTGGAGGACTTGGACTAGGTGTCACTCTCCGTGTTTTCCCTGGACACTGTCACCACACCTGACAGACAGTGGACCCTCAATGGCTCTTGGTCACCTGAGTAAAGGTGGCACAGGTCACACGCTCATGCCGTCATATGCTCTCTTCCTACAACACACTCTCCTTTCCCGTGTGCTGTTTTTATTTTCCTACCTTTTTTAACCTCAATTTGTCCACCTACAATGTTTTTCCTTCTTCATCTTGATGTATTGAAAAGGCTTCAAGATTGTTTTCTTGAAGCTATCATTCACACATCATCTTTACAAAAACCCACCCCAATTATCTGGGTGGAACCCACCTCATCTTCCCATTACCTCCCTGTCATCTGCTCACCCAGCACTTTTTGGGTAAGATAACATCATCCAATAGGTCAAGAAAACATGAAGTACAATCCCAGCGATTAAAAAGGATAAACTTGAGTCATCTATAGAAAAGTGGATGAAACCTGAGACCACAATGAAATGTGAAATTAGTCAATCACCTAAGGTTAATATTTGCTGGTTTCACTAATATGGGAGACCCAAAATATAAATAGTTTAAAGAGCAAAATAAAGTCCTCTTAAAAAACAGATATAGACCATGGAAATGGGGGAAGGGGGTCTGAAGAAGAAAAGATGGGAAGATGGGGTGGGAGTAAAAATGATCAACACAGAATAAGTATATGTATCAAGCCCTCAAACTGAATGCAATTACTAGGTATTGCAAAATTTTTTGTTTGTTTGGAGACAGGTTCTCGCTTTGTAGTTCAGGCTGGCCCTCAGCTCACTATGTAGCCCAGGCAAGCCTCGTACACAGCAATCCTGCTGCCTCTGCCTCCCGGATGCTGGGATTACAGGTGTGAGCCACCACGCCCGGCTGCAAAAATATTTTTAAAAAATTTTAAAGGAGACTGGGACCAATGACACCTCCATCATTTACTGTGGGGAAATGACTTATCCTCTCTGACGCTGTTTCTTTCCCCATAAAGTGCTGATGACAATAATTAAAGGTCCCTGGCAGGGACTACACAAGAAGACATTTGAAGTTGCTGACACACAGGAATGGATGTTTATGACTACTATGTTCCCATTACAATAGAGGTTGGGTCCCCACCTTTGGGCCCCATGGTCTAGGTCAGTGTGTGATACTCAGAAGACACACAACTCTGTCTATCCCTACAGCAGTGAGCTGGGAAATCCCTCAGGGCAGCGATCAAGGACTCTCCCTGTGTGAAAGGAGAAGGAAGCTGGTCTGAGAAGCTAGAAATAGGGGCCAGGCTAGAGCAGTGAGTCCGCAGTCTCACAAGGTGATGTAGAAGTGAAAGCCCTGAGCCAGGCAAGCCCCTGCCACACACAGACCACGCTCCTCGGGCAAACCAGGGAGACTCTGCTCCCTACTCCAGAGCAGCGACAACAGAGTCTTGCTTCAGCATGTGGGAAAGCTAATTAGAGCTAATTTATTATCTTCCCTCAGAACCAGGATGCTGGGTGGAACCTGCTGGAGGTCTGTGCTGTAAAGAGAAATGTTTCTGATTATATTTACACATCTGATTTGAGAAGTACATGGAAACCTAATCATAACTCTAACAGCATACACGTTGGCTCGCAACGCACTCACATAAACTCTGCAAGGTGTGGCGCAGTCCCTTCTCACTCAGGAAGTCTCACCAGGCTGTGCTGGGCATGGCTGAAGCCCCTTCTGAGGCAGGCAGACTGGAGGGGCTGGGAAAGGCACCTTCTCCCTGCTTGTTTCCTGCTCTGTGAAAGGCAGCAGGAGTTCCTACCTGGCAGGGGTAACATGAAGAAGTGTGATGCCACACACACATGGGCATGCAAATGGCCAGGTGCACACAGGAGGTGTGGACCTTGGCTTTACCACATGCGTACACCTAGCTATTTGCTGTAGAAAACTATCCCTGAACATAGACGCTGACACAGCTTCAGCCTCGAGTCCAGAGTTCTGAGTCAAGCATTGTGGGGAAATGAGTGAAGAGTCCATTTCATGGAAGAAAGACAGAGAAAGCTCTGCTATGGGTGTAATAGGAAGATCATGGCATTAGTCACAACACAAACTTGTGTTTGGATTTCAGCTCTGCCACCTTCCAAGACCTTGGCGAATTCACTTAACTTCTCTGAGCTCAGTTTTCTTACTCACAATATGAATAAGAGTCCCTAATTCACACAGCAGTGGAGAAAATGAATTTATATTACACATGTGCACATGCATGGTACACAATAAGAAAAAAATAACAGACCATGAGGTAGAGGCTGCTTTTAGACATACAGTATAATCTCGAGAAATGTGGTAATTGGATTAAAAATTTGGTCAAAATTGACTGTAATCCTACTACATGCAAAAATGAAAAGAACAATAGTCTAGAAGACAGTTATACATGTTCATATTGCAGGTCTGCCAATTACACTAGCTTCCACACTCCTAAGTCTTTACGCTTTTCTCCAAAGGAGAATAAGGCCTAAGGAAAACAGAAGAGTTGACACTGGTGAACAGGACAGAAAGTAGAATTTCACGCTATCTGGATAGTAATTGTACAGCACCTGAAAATAGTAAACTAGTCAAGAAATGCTGGCAATGCTGTGACCAGTCATTCTGAGACACCTGTAAGAGCCAGCTATGGGCTGTTGTTATGAAGGAGACACGCAGGGTCCCAGCCCTTGGACAACCTCCCAGCATGCATTGCTGATGGAGGGACTGGAGAGGGGCTGAGTTCTGGGAAGGGTTGTGACCGAATCGTATCTGTACCCTGTGGGTGTCTAAGGAAGAAACAGCATTTGTGTGATGTACACATCTCTGTGTGCATGACAGTCCATGTTTTAAAAGCCCTTATTCATACTCCCTGTGAAGACTTCATTTAATGATTGTTTTATATTTCTTTTTTTAATTTTGTTTTTCTTCTTTTTTGTTGAAAGGAGACCCGCTCAGGAATCAATCCCATTGTGGCTTCCTGTGGCCTTGGAGAGCATCTACTAACAGCATGGTAAGAAGCCAGAACACGTTCTAGATGGAGGGCCCACGAGCTGTGCTTTGAGTAGAACAGGTGAGGGTTAGTAGGTGAGCTTGATGATGCTTACTCTGCCTGTCTATTCCCCACACCTACAGCCCAGTGTCTTTGACCAAAGCTGGACCAGTGTCCCCCTTTGGCAGCCTAACAAGCAGCACTTCCTGTGGACAGGCCCCTCCACAGTCCCAACCTCTTGGCCTGAGGGAGGGCCTTCTCAGTAGAAGGTGGTGGGGTAATGTCCACCTGGCTCTGGGCTGAGTCTTCAGGAATCCAGGTTACAGTGGTCCTAATATGTCACTATATCCATGACAGAGATCTATGCACCTCAGAGCTCTGAGCTTCCTGGTTGTCGGGTGCTGCTTTAACCCTTCTGAATGAATTGATTTAACTAATTCCCATATCAATTCTACAATGGAAATGTTGCTATTATCACCCTTTTAGAAATTTTTAAAAACTGAAGTATAGAAAGTTCAGTATCTTTTCTAAGATCACACAGTCAGGGAGCTTACAGTTCCTATACCTATCCGGTAACCATTTGTAGTTCAGGCTGGCTCTGAGATCACTATGTAGCCTAGGCAAGCTTTGAACTCAGAAATCCTCCTGCCTCTGCCTCCTGAGTGCTGGGATGACAGGCGTGAGCCACCATGCCCAGCACTGTGGTATGTGGTATTGATTGTTGGTGGGCGTGAGTTTCCATACCCAGCACTATATGTGGTTACCGGGGATTGAACTCAGGACCTTGCACTTGCAAGGCAGGTGCCGGAACCACTGAGCTAATCCTCCGGCGTGCGATGTCTATATTTATATCTATATAGATATACAGAGAGACAGATATAGTTTATATATATATATATATATTTATTTATATATATACATAAATATATATACATATATATACATATATATGTGCATAAAATTGGTCTTAGTGTACCTGTCTATGAATAGTTTGGTTTCTTTTTCTTTTCTTTTTGTTTCAAGGTGAGTAGGATAACCGCAGAGCATATTTTTTGCTCTACAAAAGGACACTGCAGTTGGGGAATTTAGCACTGCAACACTTTTGAAGGCACTTGAAAATATCTTGTATTTCGATGAGTGAATGAATGGGCTACATCTGTATCTTTCAACATTCACGGAAGGAACAGATGACCTTACATGGAAGTGTGGCAGGTAGCTTCACAATGCAGGTGGCACTCCGTGTAGACACACACAACTCACAGAAGTGAGCCCTGGCCTGCGGTAGGACTCCCTGTAGAGAAACATGTCACTGCACAGTGCATGGCAGAGGGGGAAGAGCATGGATTCTGGGACCAGAGTTCAAGTCCCAGCTCTGCCACCTAAAAGCTGGAAGCCCAAGGGCACATTCCATCACCCTCAACTCCCAAATGAAGGAGAAGGAGACCTGCCCCTCACTGAGAAGACTGATGCCGCGGCGTTCTCAGCGGCATACTCAGCACAGTTTGAGGTGCACTTTTGCTGTCTTTAGTAGGATTACTGTTGGGTGCTGGGTTCTGTGTGCAGATGAAACACTGTAGAGTCCCATCACCTGCACATGGGTTCTTCCTGCATGTGTGATGCGGGAATGACCTCAGTGCATCCCCTGGACACAGGGGTGACTGAAGAACAGTGAGCTCAAGAGTCACTTTTGAAGGGATAAGCATGTGACTAACAAGGCAGACAAAGAGAAAGGACCGTCTGGAATGCCGGGGCTCAGAAGGGACTGTTGCAAGCTACTAATGAGCAGGGAGACCTGGAGAAACCATGTCTGCTCTGTCTGAGAGCAACACCCGGGGACCAGCAAAAGGAGAGGTGATAAGGGAGGAATGACAGCTCCCTGCAGGCCCCGACCAAGGGTGACACAGACAAAGCATCATGGCCCGGAGAAAGCCATGCATCTTGCAAGGTTCCTTTGTGAGGCTTCACATCAGCATTAGCTTCCTGACAGGATGAGGCAGGGCTCCAACCATTCTAGGTTACCCACAAGCCACCAGAGCAAAATGGGAAAGGGAAGCCTTGAAGAATGAGCCTGGTCCCTGATGGGACACAGTTACCATAGAGACCGTGCTCCCTGGGAGCCAGGAAGGGCAGTGTCTGTCCTCCATGCAGTTAACAAGCTATTAGAGCAAACGGGAAGATGCCAGCAGGTGAGAATGAAGCCGCTACATCAGAGTTGTCTGTTGGCTAAGATCAAACAGAGGAGGAAACAGTCATAAATCAGCCTGGCCACGGCTGCCATTGCATCAGGTTCGGGAAGCATGACAAGCCCTCTCACCTGTGATTCGGCGCCTGAGGTGATGTCCCAGAGCCTGGGGCTCAGAAGAGTGATGCTTAGGTTTTCCTGGACCGGCTTGAGCAGTTGAACAAGATGAAAATGGAACAATACAGCACCACTAACTGGCAGAAAGACAGTTGCTACGAATGCCAGAAACAGTGGTGCAGAATAGTACAAGGAATCTCCACACACTATCACCCAGTGTCTCATCAAAACTGAAGGTACAGTTGGGTGCAAACTTCCGGAGGCACCCACAGCTTAGTGAAGGGGGGCAGCTGAGGGTTTGAAACGAGGGCCAGTGCCACTGGACCAGCTCTGCAAGAGGGTGGCTGCCTCCTCTCTCCTGTCTCCTGTCTAAGCATAGAGCATAACCCACCCAGAGGTGCCACTCACTGTGCCGAGGTCTGTCCTCTGCAGGGCCAGCTCTGTCCTGCTCTGTGTCCTGTTTGCACAGGAAAGTCCTTCCTCTGGTCATCAAATACCTGGTTTCTGCCTTCTGCCCCATCCCCCACATCTGGGTCATATTTAAAACATAACACTTTATCTTTAGACCTGCTATTTCCTCAACCTCCAAAGCCTTTATTTTCAGCTTGGCCAATTTCTATTTTGCTTCAAAATTCAGCTCAAGAATTATCTTACTTTTCACGTATTCAGCTACTCAGTCATTCATTCAATGAGAGCTGCGTACTCACCATGCTTCTGTGAGTCCTTCCTTGCAGTCCCATATACGTGCACTTCGGGCTAACAAAATATCACTCTGGGCCAGCACTGGTTGTTGATGGGACCCATGCAGCCATTAGGTTTCGGATTCCTTGAAAGCAGGTTTTTTCTTGCTCATAGTCTAGCAAAGTTTCTAGAAGTGAGCTTATAGAAACTCCTCAATAAATATTTATTGCAGGATGAATAGAAGAATAAATGAATGAAACACATTTAAGTTGTATCCAGGTTGCTATGTTCTGCTATGTTCCCCAAGCTACAAAGTTAGCCTGGAATGAAATGTTCTTATGCACATTAGTTAATAAAAAGAGCTCTGGGTCAATTGAAAAATTTAAGTCAATATGAAATTGATCTTCATCAGCACTTTCTCTTCCAAACATATAGACAAAAGCACATTTCTGAAGCATTCGTATTAGTGTTGCATTTTCTGCTCCATGGACTCAGAGACTGTTGTTACCTCTAAGTCCAGTTCTCATTAATTTATGGGGCATCTAGCATGATCAGCAACAGGCTCCTGCACAGCACAAATTGGAGAGCAGTGGAGAATCCAGGGACGTTCTAAGCTGCAAATGGAGCAATTTCCTCTCGTATTAATTCACAGGGGTCATGGAGCACTTTGCAGCTGAAGCCGAAGGGCTTCAAGCAGACTGTTCAAGAGACCTCAGGGGTTTTGGCCCACCTGTCCTCTTCCGCCATGCAGAGAGAGGGCCCAGACACACAAGTGCACAACAACACATGTGGATGGCACCTCTCAGTAACTCCCACCTGATCTCAAAAGAAGAGGAAATGAGATAGCATCTCAGAATAAAAATTTCTCCTTGTCAGAGGAAATGGGATGTCATGAACCCACAGGTGTCAGCAATGGCCATAAGGGGCTCTCGGAACCTGGCAAACGTTGAGTCCATCCCTTGCAGGGTTAGCTGTTAGCTCAGTGATCTGCTGAGGCTGGCATCAGGCAGAATCAGGAACATGACTGAGGACCTATGCTTACGTGGCACTGGGCAGTGCCATAACCTGAGTGTCTCTTACCTAGAAACATCTGGTGGCCGTCGAGAATCCCTTTGCCTTTGAATGTTTGCATAGACGTTTCCCCTTGCTCCTGGCTGACCTCCATGCTGGACATGGTGCCAGCCTTTACTGCATGCATGTCAAAGTGAACTTGCAAATGAAAGGAGCTGGGAGAAATTCCAAGAAGGGTAACTCCAAGCTACAGGTGAGGGTGCCAGCAACAAAGACTCCTCTGGACCAGAAGCTGAAGCTGGTTCTAATGATGATTCCATGGAAATAAGGAAAGGAGTCTGGACAAAAGTTGCGATGAAAAAAGTGCTTCATCCCAAAGTGTTCCAAGGTCGGTCAGTGGAAGGTCCCCGGATAGGTATGTGGCATATATGCATGAGGATAATTCAGATGTGTGCATATAGACATGTAAGTTTGTATGTGCATGTGTATGTGGACCCCTATTGAAAATATGATCACATTTAGTGCCACAGAAATGCTATAAAGAAGGTGACATCCCTTCGATTTTACTATTGAAGTTCAGGGTGGTGAGGAACACACACAAAGACGTGCTGCTAGTAAGCAGGCAAGCCAGAACTTTAACCTTCACTGCAGTCCTCAATTTTTAAATTATTCAGTGTTCAAGTTTTAAAAGCTAATAAAAGTTGAGATTGGTGCTCTTTAACTCAGCTAAGAAAATAATTTTGTGCTCATTTATTTGCACAAATCTTAGCCTTTATAATAATCCCGTGTCTTCAGCTCCCTTTCCCACACTGGACTAGACACACTTGTAGGACATGATTCACACACACACCCTGTGGCTGCTACCACCAGAGATAATTGAGCCAATTCTCTCTTGTCTGAAGCCAGCCTGGTCCAAAGCCACTCTTTGTTTTTTTAAATCCTACTTGATTATGTTTTGTTTTGTGTCTGTTTCTTAGGAAGGCTATACATACTTATCAGAATACCAGGTTTAGAAAGAAAATAAAGAAAGCCCTTCATCCTGCTATAGAGAGCCTCACACGTGCCTTCCTGCATCTCCTTTAGCCTCGCTTAGGTGTCCTGACTACGCACCTACTCATACATTTGACATGAAATCAGAATCATGTTGCCCTCGAATCCAGGAGCCCATTTTCCTGCCCGTTTGTCCTTAAAATGACCACCTTATTTAAATGTTAAAAACCTTAGTGAAATCTTTTTTTTTTCTTTGGAAGTTAAAGCAACTTGCCCTTTTTCAGAATTACAAGAGACTTTCCCAGGGAAGGAAATTTGTCCATAAATTTTTGCTATTTCTAGTTTTTAGGACAGAGGACCAGAATAGAAACCCTGGAGTCAGGAGTAAGACAAGGTAAGACTCTCCAGATGATTTGTGTGATTAAATTCTCACCTCCAGAGTTCCATTCCCCACTGGAAGATCATATTTCCTGGAAGGGTTCTTCAAGTGGTACCAAAAGTGTATGTTTTTACATAATCTTGGGTGTGTTTTAATAGGAAATAAGTTTAAGGGAACATGTTAGGGCAAAATTATGTCTGTCATTTTTACTCCAGGGATAGAGCTCAGCTATATTTCCAAGTTGCCTTTCAATTAAGTGGGGACATATAACTGAATTCTGGCCAGTGGAATACAGGTGGAAAGTCTGTATGCCATTTCCTGAAATACAGCAGTCACTAAAAATTTCTCAAATATAATTTTCCATTTCTTTAGAAGCCTTAGCACTCACAAGTAGAAGAATGTTGTATACAAGCTAGTTCTCTAAAAACTTAGTTCTCTAAATTTTTGCATTAAATATAAAAATGCATATATATTTTGAGATACCTCAGGTGGGAGGGGCTGTTGGTTATAGCAGCTAATATTGCTCATCCTAACTAATGCAGTGAGTGTCTGATATACTTACGAGTCTTTTTGTTTGGGGACTCGAGGATGTCAAAGCTGGTCTACAGCAGACTAATGACTGAATAAACAGTACCAGCTGAGGCCTTTTCCTTTGGGAACCCTTCAGTACACAGAGGCAACCAGTGCTCAATGGCTCTGGTATGGAGCCTGGGGCTGAGCAAAAAGAAGGGTTTATGTGACTATGAGCTCAAGCATATTCACATGAAAGGCAACTTATGAGAGCTTCGTGATTCCAAGTGGCTAGCACTTAAGCAAGACAAACTCACAATTTGAAGGTCATACACTGGCCTCTGCCCATTACTGCAAAACCTTCACTCTCAGAATAAGCACCATCAGCTAACAGTGTTATATGTGCACTGCCTGTCCACAGCAAAAGCCCAGTGGTAGGAACCAGCCTTCCAGAACAGAGGCTGTTACGGAGAGGAAAGTTATGTTTCCCAACACAGTCATTTCACTTTTCCTGTTGATGCTAATTACAGTTTGCAGAATACAAACTGGGGAAACATCTCGCCCACCCAGACAAATTCCAGTACTGGGTCCAGTGTCTCCTTATAGCCTCAGAAGAGAGAGCTACTCCTCCTGCATCTTTTACCTCTCTCTTTCCTGACACACCTAGCAAGCCCAGAGACGGTGCTCACAGACAAGATGAGTTTGAAACTGCAAGTCTTCTCACTCTTGAGACTCTGTTTATTTACTTTTTGGGTGCTTTGTCTGCTGCAAAGCTGAAGGCGTGAAGCAGAAGCAAGACGACACCGCCTGCCTGGCTGGGGTTTAATTATTTGTGTGTGCAGCATGACGGTGCAGTCTAAGGATGCAATTACACAACTAATTATGTCGAAACAACAAATTTGAGTTGCACGCAGGGCTCTGCCCCATGGATTCGCCATGTTGTCCCTTTGCTGCACAGTCCTTTGTTTCTCCCATTTTAACGTCACCTGTTGAATCTTTTCCATTAAAACCCCTTTCCTCCTCTCAGGACGTCAGAAAGGGTGACCTCTTCAGAGAAAGCTTCCCTGGTTTATGCCACCCATCCCACTCAAATAAAGGAACCTTTATTCTCAATTATTACAGGATACTTTGTAGATCCTTAGATTTTTTTTTTTTTTAAGACAGGGTCTTGCTTTGTAGTTCAGGCTGGCCCTGAGCTCATTATGTAGCTCAGGCAAGCCTCGAACTCAGCAATCCTTCTGTTTCTGCCTCTTAAGTGCTGGGATTACAGGCTTAAGCCACCAAGCCTGGCATTTGTGCTATGTGGTGATGATTGCTGGCGGGCATGAGTCACCATGCCCGGTATTGTATGAGGTTATTGGGGATCAAACTAGGGATATTGCGCTTGCCAGGCAGGCACTGGAACCACTGAGCTAAATCCCCAGCCGGGTCCTTAGATTCTTTTTGGTGACCAGAACTCATTATCAAATCTGGAAAACCACAGTCATGTGTCTCTAGGTCTTTACAAGCTTCAACCTTTTATTATCTCTGAACTGTACTTCAATAAAGTTGAAAAATTATATTATACATAATTATAAACTGCTATGTAACTCTTCCAAGTTCTGTAAATACACAGTGTTAGAAGGTTTCAGATGAACACATAAAGTTGAAACCAGGATCAAAACAACTGTTACAGTACACTTTGGAGGTTGCACACTTTTATATAAATAAAACTGCAATGGGGCCAGAGGGTTAGCCCAGTGGTTCCGGCACCTGCTTCGCAAGCGCAAGGTCCTGAGTTTGATCCCCGGTAACCACATATAATGCTGGGCATGGAGACTCACACCCACCAGCCATCAATACCACATACCACAGTGCTGGGCGTGGTGGCTCATGCCTGTAATCCCAGCACTCAGGAGGAAGAGACAGGAGGATTGCTGAGTTCGATGCTTGCGTAGGCTACATAGCGAGCTCAGAGCCAGCCTGAACTACAAAGCAAGACCCTGTCTCAAAAAAAAAAAAAAAAACTGCAATGTAAAAACATAAATACTATGGGAAAGATTATGAACTTGAAACCAGAAGAACAGCATTATGTATCAATGGAGTTGCTCTAGTTGAATGACTTGGCTAGTACTTAGGTGTTGGGGCCTCAACTTCCCCCTTTCCATTATAAGATGGATGTAGTGGTGCATTCATGAGCAAGGAGATGGGTGAATTGCACCAGATGGTGCCTGTGAAGGCGCTTTACAAATCACGCAATGCATTGATTATATTAATAAAAGTCTTCAGTGGTACTTTTCCTATTCTAAGAAATATTACCACCACTACTGTATTAAACGTCTCAAAACACACATTTCAGATTCTCAGAGTCACTTCCCCACACTAAATCTTTGTCTGGAACACAACGATTTTTCAATGAAAATCCCTAGAAACCTTGGTGCTAACTATCCGTTGGTGGACACCTACCTTGCACTAAGCATTTGCCACATAAACAGAATGAAGGAAGCAGACAAGCTTCATGTCACATCCCAGATTTGCAAGTGAATACTTGTATGATCTTGAGCAAATTGCTTTGCTTTTGAATCTCAGTTTCTTTGTCTATAAAGCGGCTGAGGCAGTGCCTACCACTAAGGACTGTTTTGAAAATTAAAATGTGATAACCTATTTAAAACATGCAGATACAACAGCTGACATGGAGCAAGCAACTCAACAAAAATGAGTCTCTCTGTCTCTTATTCCCCCTTCTCTTAAACAATAAAACTCTGGAATTCCACAACAGAAGACACTCACATACACAAGTGTGCAGGGCATGATAGGTGGCTTCTAGCAGGTGCTGCCAGAAATGGAACCAGAATCCCCCATTCCAATGTCACAACTGCATCCCTGGGTGAGCTTTTTACCCACTGTGCTCATCACCACATTATTTCACAGTGGGCATTTAATTTTTTTTATAAATAGGAAGATTATTCTCAATGATGCATGTGATAAATATGCTGGCTTTAAACCTTTTAAAAATATTAAAGGTTTTTCTGCTCAATGTTTGACAGGCTTGATTAATCCCTTCCACACAGAAATGTTCAGGAGGATTGCTGTGGTTGGGTTTTAAAGCGCCAAGTGTTCTTTGATGAATGTAAAGAAAAGGTAAAGAGCTTTTAAAAAGAACGAGAGATTCTCATGCTGCACAGAGTAGACAAAGAATCCAAAGAGCCAGAATGTTTCACAGTGTGGTGAAGAGTTGGAAGTTGGGGTGGGGGTGGGGCTGCAGGGGAACAGTGCTTTCAAACCTCTCCCAGGAGTTTCCAAATGAAAGGAACACCTCCAGCCTGACCAAGGACACAAGATTAGGAGTTTTCTTCTCTGCTGGGTTCCAAATGGAAGACACAGGAGGGGGTGAGAGGCAGGGCACAGGAAGGCACTGAAACTTCAGAGAGGAATGAAATGAAATGTACCTTTGCCCCCTTTCATAGCTCTGGACTATTCATCTCTGTCCTATCGGCTCTTTCAGCTAAGGGGCTCTTTCTGCAGACTTCTCCCACCTGAGCCAAATTTTGAGGTCTTCTGAAGAACTGGGAACATGTCTGGGTGGCTTGTCCTTCCTGCACCTCAACTGGCTTTTGTATAGAATAGGCATCTAACAGTTATTCATTAAACAGTTGCATTTAATAATCCTCGATACAATTATCTAATGACACAAATGGCCCAAAAGGAGCCTTTTCAAAACAACAGCGCTTTAAACACTACTAACTAGTTCTACTTCTCCCCACACCCAAGTGACAAAAGAAAACATCTTAAAGACTGTACCAGGAGGCTTACAAAGTAAAGCCTGTGTGACAAATATCTCTTGAGTGCTTTTGCTAAGTCAGGTGAGGCAGACAGGGGTCCCAACTGGGCCTCCCTATCTGGGGAAGGGGACTCCTCCTCAGGGGGTTGGCATTGTGATGAGAGCACATAGGGGAAGGAAAAGCGATGTGCAACACTCCCAGTATTTTTGTTCCTGTGAGATACCAGAGAAGGACTGGAGAATGGGTGTCAGACACAGTAATTGAATGGTCCAGGACAATGCCACGTTGGGCTGGGGGAAGAAGCGTCCTTACTATATCATGCATAAGGCTCCAATCCTGAACTGCCATTGTGATTCCAAATGGAACATTTGCTCTGCTAATCAACCTCCCCCACAGAAATCGCTAAGTGTCAGCCCACCCTGCTCGGAGGTTCTCTTTGACACTCGGGTCAATCTGCGATCCGCAGCCCCTATTAGCTTTTTATGAGAGCATTTTCCCAACACGAAACACCAACATATTTGCCACAAGATATTATGGGGGCAAAGGTGTAATTCAATTATGTGACTTAATCAATTCAAATGGCTAATGTACAAGAATCTCAGGATGTCACCCAGCTTTCAACGAAGGGGGAATAATTGTTCCATAATTTCTTAATTCTCTCACAAGACAGTTCAAATTAAAGGATGTCAGTTTGCAGAGCCAGACTGCGTTGTATTCTTAAATTGGGCCTGAAATAGCCACAAGATGAAGGAAAAGAAGGCAGAGAGCACAGCCCAAAGTGTTTGGTGCTGTGCAAAAATGTTTAATACAGTCAGACCCTTTAATCTTCATATCTATTGATGCAGAAAGCAGCATATTTCTGTCACTTATGATAAGAAACATTACTTTTTTAATTCCTCAGTGAGGTCTGCAGATCTTAGGCAGCCAAGATAGCAAGATTCTCCATTTCTGTTTCTGTGAACATTTCTTTTTTCTCTTAAATTGGTTTTATTCTAATCCATTTAGTCTCCAGTCGACGTCAGGGACAAGTCGCCCAGAGTGGAACCACCCAGGAGGAGAACAAAGGCAGGAGTCTGTCCGCGCATGGGTTCTGCTGGCTGCTGGCTGCCGCCTCCTTGGATAAGTCAGCGATTAAACAAATAATGAATCTGGGAGTGTTAACCAAGAGGCCGCCATTTATCCAGAAGGGAAGAGAAATGGAAATAGCTTTGGTGAAAAGCAAAATCACACTGAAAAGTGGAGGGTAGCAGGGCAAGGGAATGATTGGTACTATTTTCATGAAAGAATCAAATGTTTTACTCACGAGTATCCTCGAAAGTGGTTCAGTCAACGTGTCCTGGCCACGTAGAGATGACTCTGGGGGAAAAGGGACCCCTGGGGTCTGGATTGAAGAAATTGGACGCTATTTCCCAGAGGTTGCCAGGGCCACAAGTCAGGAATCGTCATTTAGAGAAGCCAAGGAAACAGCTGCAACAAAGAAAGTACATGTCAATTTCAAGAGCAAATCTAGGAGAAAGAAGAGCACAGTGAGTGAGGATGTTGGGGTAAAACAGGTCACCTCAAGTGTGTAGGGTCTTGCTGGGGGGTATGGGGCATAAAAATGTTCAGGAACTGCACTGAGGTAAACAGAAAGACATTTGTTGAGGTCTCTGTGCTAGTGTTCTGTTTGACTATGAAGAAGCTCAAAACACTGTTACAGTTTCTATGTAAATGTCACCCAAGAGCCTCACTGGATTGTGATTACAGCTTGTAGCTGACTTCCTGCTGGTAGGCAGGGTCTGGGTGCCAGAGGTAGGCTTCTCTGGGCTTGGTCTCCAAAGGGCTCCCTTCCGGGCCTTCACTCTCTCTGCCTCCCAGCCACCAACCCAGGGCCAACTTTCCTCCACCATGGCCCCCCCTTCTGCCATGCTATCCTGGCTTATAGCCGGCCAAGTAAGAACCAAAACTCAAGGCAAAATAAATCTCTCTTCTTTTAAGTGGCATGCATCGGGTATTATGTTTCAGCTGTTCATAAGTGATCAAGCCACAGTCTACAATATTTATTTTTAAGATTTGAACTAAGTTACATATATATAAGCCTAAGTCCAAAAAGTATGAATTAGACACTTTCCACTTGTATGAAATAGCCTATTAGACAAATACTTTAAAGAGGAAATACTACACAAAGGAAAAGTATATGATAAATTTTGATACAGTCTGTCAAATCACCATGCAAAAAAGTGGTGTAATTTTATACCTTCTTTAGAAGCGTGTGAAAAGACTTCACAACTCTTAACCTCAAGGGACATGTCATGAAGTCACAATAATGACAATAATAATGCTAATATTTAATGACTGACTATAGCTTTTTAAGTATAGTTTTTAGGCTTTATATATATTTATTTAGTCTTAACAGCTATCCACTAGTATAGAAGCTATTGTTATTGTCATTAAACAGATAAAGAGACAGAAGCACAGAGAATTTAGGAAACCCAAAAGCATGACTATGAAGACAAAACCAGGACTTCAGCCCCAGAACCTGGCACTCTTTCTTCAAAGACCAAATACTTTTATTAGTTGACTCTTATTTCAGGGGGTGGCATATTATTTTTGGTGTGTATTATAACAGGTAAAGCAAACTGGCAGCCTGGGGAGAGGGCACATGTGTATAGGAAATCAAACAGGAAGACCCATCTTTCCATCTTAATAAAAGGAGACATGGGCTATTTAACTGGAGAAATGTTGAGCTCTAGTGATGGATAAGCAAAACCTGAGAAGAATATGCTCATACATTTCTTTCACTTTTCATCTATCACCTTCAGTAGGGAAATTATTCTATAAATATTGACAGTGTATTGGAAAGATCCCATGTACTTAAATGAAAGTGTGAGGTAGCCAGAAGGACAAGATACTTCAAGAAACAGTCCAAGCCCACTCTTCAGCTGAGACCTTTGGAAAGTTGTCTAGTTCTTCTGAACCTCATCACCTTCAAATAGAAGAAAGTGAGTGTATAGACCCCGAAAAATGTATAACTGTACAATACAAAATGTAAATAGTGGCAGTCACTCACAAGCATCTTTAGCTGTAAACGACTTTCTCCTGTTGGACTGTATTCTCCCTGCTTCTCTTCCTAGTCAGGGGTTCAGTCATTTTGGTCCATTTGGTTTAAATTTTCCAGTTTGCCTGGATTGTTTTCACTCTGTTCCTTCTTGCTGTAGTAGTCCTCTTGTACCCACATCTGTGTGTGTGTGTGTGTGTGTGTGTGTGTGTATGTGTGTAGTACGGTAGATCAAAATCAGGCCCTCACACTGAACTATCGCCAGGACTCCCCCTGCATACCTTTCACCTTTAATTTTGCATTTTGAGACAGGGTCTCCCTAAGTTGCCCAAGCTGCCCTCAAATGTGCAGTCCAGGCATCTGTCACCACATCTGGCCCCAAGATCTTTGTCTAATAATTCCATCAACAAGTCACCCAGATTTACCAATTCCAAAATATATTTGTTAGTAACTGTCCTCCAAAGTGAACCGCCTGCCACTAGATTCCAAAATATTATTGGACTTTGATGTTATTAAGACATTAGCCATCATGATACCAGCAGTTAACACGTCTTGCAGTGTTCTAGGCACTGTTCTAGACACTTTCTCTAATTCTTGTCTCATTTAACTCTTTCCATGACTCACATGTACTATGATTATCCTTAGACACAGACGTACCAGGTGGCCTCTATATTTAAGTCTTATCTGCACAGCTGGGCTGAGGGTTCTAGAGAGCAGGGCCATTAGCATAAGATTTAAATTTGAAGACTCTGGAGCCAAAATATTTGGGTTCCAGTTGGTCCTAAAGCTACTAGCTCTGTGACACCTGGCAGACTACCACATCTCTTGGGGTATCAGTTTACTTTTCAAAGCTGATGCTGCAGCTGTACCCACTTCAAAGGGTCACTGCAGGCTGAAGGGCGCAGATGTAAGAATTGCTCACAAATGGTGAGCTGAGCAAATGGCAATTTATATTATTATTTTAAAAACATACAGACTTAAGATGATGTGATTTATGACTTTCTGGTTTTGTGATTATACAAAGCATATGCATTTAGGAGAAACTGTACTTTGCATTTTGCATTTGGATCTTATCTCAGGCTAACAGCTTGTGGTTCAGCGCTCTCCCTTCCTCCCTCTGCCCCTCTCCATGCTGGGCGGCGGCAGTGAGCTGTAGGCTCCCAATCAGAGACAGGACTGGGGGAAACAGCCCATCATCTTCCATGTACTGTGCTGCAAAGCTACGGAAGACCTTCTCCCTTCTCAAGGCTAGGGAGATTCAGTGCATTGGCAACTTATGTCATTTTCAAATGAAGGTGGATTTACTGGGGTATAACCTCCAATAAATCAGGAGCTCTTATAAAAGTTTTTCAGTCAAAAGCTTTCACCACCACTTTGCATTTGTGATTTGCTAGGCCTGAGGTGTCTTTTTCTCCCCTCTCCCACCATTCCAATACCAATTCAATGAACCCAAGGCCTGGCCTCCAAGATACAGCAATAGTACCCTCTGCTAAGCTTTCCTTCAGGGTCCCCAGAGCTGCCCCTATTGAACCCCATTACCTTCTATAGCCAACTCACTTGCTCTACCCAGCCCACTGTGCCTATGCTATAGCTCCTGATTGCTATTCTGCTCCAACTGGGGCTCCCTGAACATGAGAACCAGGTCATAGTATTCTCCCTAGTGTTCAGCACAATATGGGTCTAAGTGGGGTGTATGGAGTGTTTATTAACGATGAACTCAAAGTAGACACCAGAATGATAACTGAGGAAACATCACCAAAATTTAATTTACTGCTGCATAATTCATGGAAACGTCATTCAGTCTGACCATTGAAGCCTAGAACAGAAACTATAAAAATTAAATATTTTACACAAATGTATGGAAACGTTCTGCAGGAACCTAGCTGTTCCCTATATGTTCCTATCAGCCATATCACTGCCAAGTTCTTGATGAGTTAGTGACATAAACATTGCAAAAATGTTGGATTCGCCAGCAATTGTGAAAATCAGGACATTAACAGACATGCAGTTTGGCTGCTTGGATACTAGCAGAGCATTATGGAGGGAAAATAATAATTAACACGTAAGGAGAGGGGCAAGTAAACATTCTATTAAAAAGAAAAATCCCAAATGAATATAATCTCCCTCCATTACATTATAAGCATTAAAATTAATGGTGTTGGTTTTTCTGCCATTTGGATAGTCATTGTATTTAACAAGCAAAAGTTAACTTCACAGGGAAAAAAATAAATTAAATGTGCTGGTGTCTCAGGAAACTTCATTTTCTGAGTGAATAGCCAAGTCGGTGCACATTACCAGAACGCCTGACAATCAGTTCTTCAAACTGGTGTGTTCTAAGTGGGAAAGGGATCTAACTCTTCATTTACATTATCTTGCAAATCAATTTCTTGCCTGCTGAATGTCATTCAGCTGCAATAGGTGGGCTTTCACCATAGGGCCAAAGCAGGACACTGGATGATTAATGTTAATTTGAAATGTTTTCTTTGAGGCTGGGGGGTGGGCATGTTCTCTCGGTGCATACAAAGTCCAGGATATCTTACAGCAGGTGACTGACTCAAAGGCCAACAGTGTATTTGCCATCAGATAAAAATGCACATTCAAGAAATGTACCAAGACAAGTCAATTATTCCCCGGCTCACTATTCTCTGGTCCCTCTGTGTAAAGAAACCCATTTATACTCCCCATAGATGGATACACAGAATCATGGTAAACAAGCCCCTGACTCCACTATTCTGTATTATATTTCCCAGGGCAGCTTCCATTGTGGAAATCATTAGTTTGGGTCTTTTTGTTCCTGATTTATCAAAATAGACATTTTGCTAGTGAGTTCAGTTTTACTCTCAGACAATGAATAGTTTGGAGACACAATTCTGGACCAACTGAAGAAAAAAAGAATAAAATGCATTTTGTAATCTTTTGGTGAGAGTGATTGGGAATCTGTAGTTTTCTCTTTTGATGATGCTATATAAATAAAGAAATCAGTTCTCAAATGCTTATTACTCTTTTCCTCTGCCTGAGTATAACTGTTTGAATAAACAAACTCGCTTTTATCTTTTACCTCCAATACAACAGACTCAAATCAAATAATGGAAAAATAAGGATACTAATCTGAACTAGAGTATATTAAAAAAATGAACCTGAGCCATCATATTTCAGCCATTATATATATTATATAGCATGTGCTTTGGAAAGAAATCTCGATGGGCCGGGGTTGGGTAGCCCTGTGCCCCTCAGTGCCCTGTTCCATGGAGTGTGCTCACTGACACTGCGGGCATCAGTGGCAGGCTGTGTCGTGCAGACAGAGCTGGGATGTCTGAATATGACATAAGTTATTCGAGCACTTGCAACTGTGTGATCTACAATAAGTTCCTCTCTTTTTATGAGCTTGAATCTCCCACTTTGTGGAGTTGCTGTGAGGAGTGAGATAAGTAAGGTCCTTGGCATAGGTAGACACTGAAAATGAATGCTCTACTTCAATTGCTCCCAGTGCTGTCTGTACTGACCAGGGTTTTGCTACCATGTTCTCACCATAATCTGTGAATAGTGCTTGAGATTCCCCTTATCAAGACATCTAATGGCTATACTATCTGCATAAATAGCCTCATGTCATAAAACAACATTTTCTGGTTGTGTGTATTTAAACGAATGTATTTTCACAACTGAAAGCCAATTTTCAGACAAGTCTTTGACCTTTAAAAGTACTGAATGTGCGGCTCCAGTGACAGGCTCCTTTCTGTACCTGACACTGATGTGCAAAGTGTCCAGAAGGCTAAAACATAATTTTGTTTTTTACAAGACAACAGCATAACAAGCCTAGGAATGTGTCAGGAACCCTTAGTACAGCAAAGTTTTAGTGGTTATTATGGGATCAGACCTCTGGTATCCCAAGTAGTTTGGATCTCTGGGCAGCCGGGCCATGGAGGAGCCTCCACAAGAAGCGAGTCATGGCTAGTAAGTACATGAGCAATTCTGACATCCAGGAAGCCCTGCTTTCCAAACTCAGTGCTTACCAGGGTCACCTTGGGAACTTTACAAATTGGTCAAGTCCAGACTCCAGCACTATCTGACTAAATCTCTCTTTGTGGAATGGTTCTGCACCTGGGACATTTTCTACAAACTCACAGGTTGCTGTACTGTAGCTCAGGCTGAAGAACAAGAAATTGTTTTAGTAGAACAATGTTCTGATTGGCTGATGGTCTTTACAGATGTTGGTCTTACTTAAAGGAAGGCTGAAAAGCATGGAAAAAGTAATAGAAAAGCAATGCAGTAAATAAGAAATGTAATTGGTAAAAATGAGAATTAACTTCTGTCCTATACTGGTACAAATTCCCCAGTGTTAAATGTGATTGTGAACTGTATATAAAATATATCAATGAAGAATTCAATTTAAAAAAAAATGTAAAACCGGAGGCACAAGATGGAGTCCACGGTATGGGCAGGAGGAATAAGCGGTAATGAAGCACTGGCCAGGTGCTGCCCAGAGGAGCTTGTTCGCATGAGCCAGCCAAGGTGGGTGAATGGAGCCATAGCAC
>PVIC010010345.1:0-43633 GCA_004025085.1 Thryonomys swinderianus | reverse complement strand
GCAAGCTGCTGCGAACTCAGCAATCCTCCTGTCTCTGCCTCCCGAGTGTTGGGATTACAGGCGTGAGCCACCACGTCTGGCATTTTTCTTTTTTTTTTTTTTTAAGACAGGGTCTCACTTTGTAGTTCAGGCTGGCCCTGAGCTCACTATGTAGCCCAGGCAAGCCTCAAACTCAGCAATCTTCCTGTCTCTGCCTCCTGAGTGCTGGGATTACAGGCATGAGCCACCACACCCAGCACTGTGGTATGTGGTATTGATTGCTGGTGGGTGTGAGTCACCATGCCCAGTATTGTATGTGGTTACGGGGATCAAACTCAGGACCTTGCACTTGCAAGGCAGGCACTGGAACCACTGAGCTAAATCTCCGGCCCAGGAAGTACTTCTTAAAACACAGAAAGTGTAAACCATCAGAGAAATGATTGGTACATGTGATTTCTTATAATTTAGAAACATTTGTTCATATATATTAGTACAGTCATTGTATAGAACAGTGTGGAATTCTTCATAAAACTAAAAACAGATCTACCAAATAAACTAACAATCCCATTTCTGGGTATGTATCAGTGAAGCAGCATGTCAAAGAGATACCTGTACTTCCACACTTATTACAGTACTATTCACAATAACCAAGATATGGCCTCAACTGAGGAGTCCATCAGCAGGTAAATGGACATAGGACAGTGGTGGTGAACCTATGGCAGCTGTGGATGACAGGGTGTTTATATCACTGAAAGCTCTAAAAGGCTCACCATCACTTTCATAGAACAGATTGTATATGTACTCAATAGAGTGTTATTTAGTCATGAAAGTAAATAAATTTTGTCATTTGTGACAAAATAGATAGATATGGACACTATATGAACTAAAATAAGCCAGGAACAAAAACACAAATATTATGTTTTTTCTTGTATGTGGAGATTAAAAATTTAGATTTCAAAGTAGAGACCAAAATGAGTAGTAGAGGCTAGACAAGGGAAGAGGGAGGAAAGATAGGAAGAGGCTAGATACCAGGTGCAAAAAACAGATAGGAGTACTATACTCAGTTCTAGTGTTCTAGAGTAACTTAGAAAGATTGTAAGTTACAGCAACTTACTGTATATTTGAGAAGACCTAGAAGACAGGACCGCAAAGTCTCCAGAACATAAAGAAATGAAAATATTTATTACCCTGATTGATCATGATCCACTGAAATATCATATGTACTGAATGTACTATATGTACTGAAATATATTCTACTCCCACAAATTTGAACAATTAATGTTAATTAAAATTAAAATACTCAAAGACAAAAATGAACAAATATAAATTACAAGCTGCAAAGTCACAAGGACAGGTACATATAATTTATAATAAAATTACTATGAATCATGAATGCAAGCTACATAACAGAAATAGGCAAAGGACAGAAACGGACAACTCCTGGAAGATTTCTGGATAGCTAATACATGTATGAAAAGATAAGGAACATCACTGCTGATTAGGGAAATGAAAACAAAACCACTTCTGATACTTCTTCCAACTTCTGTGGAAGAAAAATGTAAAAGAATGATAGTACAGATCTAAAGCAATGAACTGGTAGAAAAATAAATTATTATAATCATATTAGAAAATAATTTTCAGTTGGCCTGTAATCCCAGCATTCAGGATGCTGAAGCAGGAGAATCACCACAAGTTCCAGGATAACCTGAAATACATAGTGAGTTCAAGGCCAGCCTGGATTATACAGTGAAACCTTGTCTAAAAAATAAAAAAAAAAAATTAAAGAATTTTCAAAGTAGACATGTAAAATTAAAAATGCACATGTCCTTTCACTCACAAATATCATTTCTCATTATATTTTCTAGGTTAGACAAGCCCTTGCATATATGTATATGAAGAGTCACATATAGGAATGATTGGGTTGAGGATGTAGGTCAGGGATAAAATGCATGTTTAGTATCCATAAGGCCCTGAGTTGGAACTCCAGTTCTGAAAAACAACGTAAAAACAAAAAGAATATACAATATTATTTGTAATAGAAAAAAAGACAGACAACTCACATGTTTAACAAAAAAGAAAAAATTTATAGTATATTCACAAAATGAGCACTATTCAGCTGTTTAAATGAATTAATTAGTGCTACAAATACCGACAAGGGTAAATCTCAACCACATAATGATGGAAGGAGAAAAAATTAGCAGAATAAGGCCACAGTATGATATCATTTACATATACATTATAAACATATAAAATAAAGCCATATATTTATGATGTATGTTGTATATAAGTATAAAACACATCTGGGAACATTAAACATCAGATTCAGGATGGTTTTATGGATGGAAGAGAGGACAGAAACGAAGTCAGCATAGAGTAGGCAGGTTACAATGCTTACTCACAATGCTCATTCTGTTTTAAAAATCTGCTGTCAGTATAATCGCAGAATAGTAGCCTCCATGTAGCCGAATATGGAAACAAGTGTCCCTTCTGTTGTTCTGTCAGTACATTAAACAGTTCATTATTTTTAACCTAGAGAATGTTTTGGAAAGACTTGGTAAAGGCTGAATTACTAAAAAAAAAACACACACACACACACACAAAAGCAGCAAAGACTACTATCAAAATGAGTGAGGGCAAACAAGTGTAAAAAAATAAGTAAATAATTTTAAGTAATTTAAATCCCTATACACAGATTTTTTTTTAACCAGATATTTTTAAAATTCTTACTCTGATTTTTAAAAATCCCACTAGGAGGGCCAGAGATTTAGCTCAGTGGTTCCAGCACCTTTCTCACAAGCGCAAGGTCCTGAGTTCAAACCCCCGTAACCACATACAATGCTGGGTGTGGTGACTCACGCCCACCAGCAATCAATAACACATATCACAGTGCCGGGCGTGGTGGCTCACGCCTGTCATCCCAGCACTCGGGAAGCAGAGGCAGGAGGATTGCTGAGTTCGAGGCTTGCCTGGGCTACATAGTGAGCTCAGGGCCAGCCTGAACTACAAAGCAAGACCCTGCCTCCAAAAACAAACAAACAAACAAACAAACAAAACAAACTGGATATGTGTGTGTGTGTGTGTATTATATATCAATGTGTTTGAAGTTAAAATATTGAAAGTGACTTCTGATTACACTTTGATTTTCTGCTTTGATGTAAGCACTCCATTTCTGGTCCTTACTATACTAGAAAAGAAGGAGGCTTCCACCATAGGATCTCTGAATGTACATTAAAGGCTTCCAACCTATGTACTGACTCAGGTGCAGATGGTTTTATGAAGTACGGAATGAACCAAAGAGAATCCTGGGAAGTGAACCAAATAACAAATTTAATAAAATACAAATGGAGACTAGAGCATTGATTTCTTGTACTGGAGAGTAGAGAAGTAGAGGAAGAAGGAAGAGGGAAAGGTTGGGAAGATGGGTTAGGCTAAGACTGATGAAAAAAAGTACTTGGAGTTTATTTTAATCTCAGTTTTGACATACTGGCTCTCAGGTTTGGGAGGGACGCAAGTAAAAAATGACCTCTATTTTGGAGAAAACCCATCTTGTTAAGTAACTCCATGCTCTCTGGGGTTGGTCTACTCAGAACTGGGTTACTATAGCAGTGCAGAGAAGAACTAGGTCAACTTTCAGAAAGACAAAATATCCTACAAGAGGGTAGGAACTATGCAGATGAGCAATATGCTTTAAAATGGAAAGAAAACCACACCGGAGAGGTATTCTCCCTTCAACAGAATAAAACTGGGACTATAACAGTAGTGGGAGACAAAGATGGCTGAAAGGAGATTTGTAATTATGGTTGCACCTCAGAATATTTGTCCTCAGGGAAGGATGTATCCTATGAAAGTGGTTGCTATTACTGAAAATAATAGGATTACTCCTATGTTTCAGGTTTCTAGGAATATATCTGATCTATAGTATATTGGCCAGTATGATAGCTGTACTTACTATGGGGATGAAAAAGTATATTAAATATTTCATAAATATCCTATATAGATCCATCTTCTGGGAAGAGAGAAGCATGAGTGGAACATTTTCATTTATCAATCACCCCCACATATTCAGTGCAAACTACAAAAACTTCAGATGGCCCCGCAGATGTCTATGGCCTAGTTGGTGGATGTGACCTTTTTGGTGTTCAACCAGTGGGACCCAGAGGAGGAACAAAAGAGAGAAGCTTAGATTATGGCTGTTGCAATTGGCACTCTGTAAGCTTACCCGGGTCATCTAAGGGAAATCTCAGGAACAACCAAGGAAAAGGTTCCTGTTTCAAATGCAAGAGGGCTGGATACTGGGCATGAGAATGCACCAAGCCTCCACCTGGTCCTGCTCCTAAGTAAGCCAGCGAATGTATCTGACTCATGGCATAGGTTTGACTGTTACAGTTTCGATAGAGGGGGTAGGCCAACCAGAACCCTCATTTTCTGAAGAGGCACAGCAGACCCTGCAATGTTCCTCTCCACAGACATCGCCACCTCTTCTGATGAACACTGAGTAATTTTAGACATCATATGTGAGCCAGTTCAACTTCTTACTGATACAATCAGTTTTTATTCTTTTCTCTCAAAAAACATCTAGGTCTATAGCCATAGCTGGGGTTGACAGGATCCCTAATCAGAGATTTTTACTCCTCCTCTCATGTGTCACTTTAAAGGACAAATGTTTAAATCTGAGTTTTTAATCGTCCCACCATGTCCTATTCTCTTGATAGGAAGAGAGTTACTAGCAAAACTGGGGATAATTCTCAAATCCGGGCTAAGGCCAAAACAGATTACCTATTGGGATCACACCAGGTTTCCTGACCAAGTTTGCCAGCAGATCCTGCTGGATGGTATAATGTGGTAGAGCAAACTTAGCTATGCCAGCAGTTGTAAGACTGGAAGGCCCCAGCCAATTTCCTATCTGAAACTAGTATCCAATCAAAGAAGAGGAACATAAAGCCTGTCAGCATCTCATAGACATGTTTTACAGCTTTCTTTAGCCTTGGCAGTCCCCTTGCAATACTCTCATTCTCCCTGTACTAAATTCCTCAGGAGAATATAGGACGGTACAAAACTTTCGCTTCATTAACAAGGTTGTCATTCCACCACACCATGGTACAGATCCATATACAGTTCTCCCCCAAATTTCAGGAAACACTAATTAGTTCTGTCCTAAATTTTTAAAAACCTAAAGCTTAAATAGGGAACCATCCTACAGTATGTAAGTGATATTCTAATTTGCAGCCCAATTCAGGAGTTGTACAACTATAAAACTTTTCTACCCATTCAGAAAAAAAACGTGCAGGTAGTTAAGGTACTAGTCCCCTGATTGGAACCACCCAACCCCTGCAGAGTGGCAATGAGCCTTCTCGTACCTCTCAAGTAACTCAGGAAGTGATAAAGCCTTTAAGAATAACATACCAGTACCACCTCCATTCCACCTAGTGACCTCAGTCTTCTGGAAAATTAGAGAGAGCCAATCACTCCCTAAAGTGAGCTCTGGTAAAATTTTGCCAAGAAATGTCTGAGTCCTAACTCCAGTTGCTGCCAATAGCACTCATGAGGATTTGTAACTTGCCCCAAAATAAGTATGGCCCATTTAAGATGGCATATGGGAGGTTGTTTCTATAATTTATCTGATGTACCTTTCTAATATATATTCTCCTCTATAGAAAGCATGAAAATCTGACCTGCTCCTCATCTTTGGACTAATAGTAAAGTATCTTTCTCAAACAGGTAGCTCAATGGTCACTAACTCTTCTCACTGTCTCTGCCAGATCTTTTTCCTTCAACCCAGCCAGTGATCCATAGCATCCCAAGGTAGTTGGAGAGCACATAATCCACAATAGGTAGGGTCTACACCCTTTCAGCTGAAGAAGCTAGAGAAAACAGAGACTTTTACTCCCTCAGCAATCCAATAAAGAATGATGGGGACTTGTATCTCTTGGAGAAATGAGACAGGAAGACAAGGAGTAACAAAGCTGGTTGGGAGTTAATGTTGGCAAATCCCAGGACACATGTACCAAATAATTCTCAGGCCCCTGTATGTAAACTCTTACAGGGAAAAAAGAAGGGGACATTACCAGAACCCTTGCAATGGGTCTCAGTCTCCTGTGAGCCACTGCAACACATAGCTCATAAGAATAAAGACAAGAAATGAGGCTTAGAGAAGAATCTGGATTTGGGGCCTGTTCAGTGCTGCTATGGGAACCAAAGACAAAGGCATCCTAAGCTTGCCACTGTTTATTGGTTCATAGGGAGTATCAGATGACTCAGTGTGAGATGCATTAATCCTAAACTCACAAGGATCTTATAATCAGAAGTCAGATGTCTCATAGGGTAGCAGTGGTCTGTGACTATGAGGATCTTATGCTGATGAGGATCTTAGGTCAATGAGGAGCTTAAGTTTATTAGGTCAATGAGATGAGCAAAATGTTCTTACAACAGTAAGTGGGATGAGTTAAGCTGATAAGGAATTTGTCCCCCCTTAGGTGAAACTTTTCTCTTTTTGTATTACTACTTGGTTCTCAGAGAACCAGGATGTCTTCGCCTGAAATCTTTCCCTTGAGCATCACAGTATCACAGGACTATTGAAACCTCAAACAGGCCTATCATAATTTAGTTGTAAAATGATCTTTTCCCCAAATTATGTAGAATGGCTCCCAATAGAATCCTCCTAAGAACCTGTGCTATGTGGACACAGACACCATAAAAAGCTTGTTATTATGCCTTTTCATATAAGCCTATTCTGTGCCCCCAGGGTGTACTTTTGATTTATATATTTATTTTTATTTTGGTTTTTATTTTTCCTCTTTTACTCAAGCCATGTTTGCTTGGCAGAGCCAGTTTCTTTCTTACCCTTCACTTTAAATTCTTCTTACCTAAAACACTTTGAAACTCTGCTACCATTTTTGCTTATTTCATTAAATTCTTTGTTTGAGATGGAAAGAACCTAGAAATCACTTCCAAAAGAGACCCAAACACCCCAAAATCTGGTATCTTGCTTACTTTCCTTATTGCTGAGACAAAATGCCTGACACTCAAAATAGAAGAAAAAAAAGTTTATTTTGGCTCACAGTTTGTGGAGGTTTCAGTCTACAGATAGGGTAGCATGGCAGAGGGGCATGACAGAAGAGAAATAGTTCATGGTAGGCAGAAGGTAACAAGCAACAAGTGAAGCAGACGCCCCCTTTCTTTCCCTTATATTCTATCCAGGCTACCTGTCTTTTGGATGAGTAGCACTCACACTCAGGGTGGGGTACCCTTAATCCTAGCACCACACCATGAATCAATCCCAGCACCACAATCCTTAATCCCAGCATCACACACTCTAAAAAGTCCCACCTATGACCACATGAGGCTTTGGGGGACATCTAGATACTAGGCATCACACCTGGTAACAGAAAGACAGTTTCTTTTCTAGGAAAATCACATGCTATTTTCCAGATGATCACAACTAACTGCAAGGTGGGCTGAAAAATGTAACATCTATCTGTATGGCCAAGGTTAAATTAGTAATGGCCCTACTACTAAAAGAAGACAATCATAGATATGTAGGATCATTTAGGCATCTCTGCCACAAAATCCAATGTGATGCCATCTCTTCTCATTCTGAGCAATGCACTAGAGGAAAAACTACGGTTTGTATTTCTCTCATAAACAGAAGTAGTCAGTTAGATATATGTAGAAGTCACTGGACAGGGCCTCTTGGCAACTTTCTCACTTCATTCCTTTTGTTTCTTGGTAGGCAGGCAAGGCAGCTAGAACTTCAAAAGTTGTATCAGATCATGAGCATCATTGCGGCCATATGCTAAAGAAGGCAGAGCACAACAGAAGGGGAAACCTGGAAGCATTAAGATCAAGGAGCCGTGCTCGCTTCGGCAGCACATATACTAAGATCAAGGAGCCATGTCACCAATCCTGAACTAACACTCCACTTCTCTACTTTGAAGGAGAAATAAGCCTCTTTTCATATTTAAATTGCTTTAATTATGATCTTCTACAAGTGACTGAATGTAATTTCTAACTACTTCAAATTATTCAAAGCAATATAACTGCTAAGATGATCATGTTCAGATTTACCTAGCTCCAAACCCATAGTCTGCCTTTCTAGAAGTAAAACTGTCTTTTGCAAGCTGGAAACAGTACCCTTTTATAAAGTATCTCCAGTGAAGAAATATGTAGTTGACTCTGAGATGGGGTTTGAGGATTGACAGGATTTTGATGTAGCAGCAGGTGCTTGCAACTGTGAGCAATAAGAGGGAGGAAATAAATCAGGCTGTCAATAAAAGAAGCAGGTCTCTAGTCCTTGAAATAAGAGGTTGGGATACATAAGCAAACTGGATGAGATTGATGCAGCAAAGATGCTGGTGGATCCGACCAGAATTGACTACAAGCTTCATTATACTTTCATTACAATTCATTTCCCTAATAAAATCTCCACCTTGGGGTTGGGTGGAGATAACACATTTTAAAGCACATTTTGGACCATGTGCAAATTCACATATGTGCAGTAAGTAATTTACGTCCAATCTGGAGACCCCTGCCCTCTTTGGGAAAAGAAAAATGATGAATAATGAATGACAGCAAGAGTTATTCTGGATGATCTACCTAGCTGCAATGTAAAAACAAGAATCTTAAAAGATGGAAGAAGGAAGCAGAAGAGAAAGAGGAGCTATGACTATAAAAGCAGAGTTCAGAGGGATATCATTACTGGAAGGGGCCACAAAAAATCCTGTTTTATTTTTGTTTTTTATTGAGACAGGGTCTTGCTTTGTAGTTCAGGGTGGCCCTGAGCTCACTATATAGCCCAGGCTAGCCTTGAACTCACAACAATTCTCCTGCCTCTGCCTTCTGAGTATTGGGATGACAGGCATGAGCCACCATGCCCAGCATTGTGGTGTATAGTACTGATTGCTGGTAGGCGTTAGTCACCATGCCCAGCATTGTGGTGTGTGGTTACTGAGGATCAAACTCTAGACCTTGTGCTTGCAAGGAGATACCTGAACCACCGAGCCAAGAAATGTACTGAGAAATGTACTGTTTCTCAACTAATATTATAGGTCTCTCTCAGAGTCTAGAAAAAGATCTAGGACAATTTTCATGGGAAAGACTGGCTACATGGGGCAGTGCTTCCTCTCCTGGAAAATGCTCCTTTCTATGCCTTAAAACCATATTATCAGCATGTTAGTGGAAGTAGACTAACTTACCTGACTGGTATATTTAGAAAGAGGCACTGGTCTTATGTACCTCAGGATTCCTTTTCTCTCTCTCCTTTGTAGGAGTGGCTCTACTAAAAGCAACAGTTGTCAGATCTTGTGTGTTTTGTAAGGGTACTTCTTGCATGGAAGAGCCCCACAGAAATTCATTGTTTTCCCTGGGAAAAAAAGTCCATCTAACTCTGAGATTCAGCATTAAGAAAATAATTTGACTGTCACATCTTACCCATTATTTAATTGAAATAAATGTTATTTCAGTTCCCCTTTAACAGATCTGCTGTTACTTATCAAGTGACTACATACTACAAACTCAAAAGGCTTAAACTATGAGGTGTCTTTCCTCCAAGGAAATTGAAGTTGTAATATATTGAGCTCAACTGAAAATAAGAGATTGTTGCACAGTGCCTTTGCTCCCAGACTCTTGCAATGGGGCATAATCTTGATACTTAAACAGGACCTGTAACTAGAAGATAGTGGCTTCTGGAAAGACTTCCTAAGTGTCTCTGACAGTTTCTCTGCAATCCCTGAAGATATGACCTATATTCCTTAGTCCTAGACTGAACTTTATCTCCTACAAGCCAGATACCATCTCCTGAGCATAAAGCCAACTGTCAGAGCATCAGGAATCTAAGCTGTGTGTCATAAACAGAGCATAGATCATTTTTTTTTTTTTTGAGACAGGGTCTAGCTTTGTAGTTCAGGCTGGCCCTGAGCTCACTATTAGCCCAGGCAAGCCTGGAACTCAGCAATCCTCCTGCCTCTGCCTCCCGAGTGCTGGGATTACAGGCATGAGCCACCACGCCCAGCATTGTATGTGGTTACTGGGATCAAATTCAGGACCTTGCGCTTGCAAGGCAGGCGCTGGAACCACTGAGCTAAATCTCCGGCCCATAAACAGAGCATAGATCATATTTTATGAACAGCAGCAACACCATAATAGATCAAGTAAGGTCAAGAGGCGGCCAGTAAGTTTTAGGCTACACTTCGATACTACCCAGAATGGCTACAACAACCTAATTTTGAACGAGGGGTCTACCACAGTGGTAGAGTGCTTGATTAGCCTGTGTGAGGCCCTGGTTTGATCCTCAGCACCACAAGCAAACAAAACCCACATTTCTTTCTGCTGGTGTTATACTACTTGGTTATGCCACACAAAGCCTTTGTCCTCAACTTTACTGTATAAGTGGGATATATACCCTGTAGATAAAATACACTGTTCCTGCCGGGCGTGGTGGCTCACGCCTTTAATCCCAGCACTCGGAAGGCAGAGACAGGAGGATTGCTGAGTTCCAGGCTCGCCTGGGCTCCATAGTGAGCTCAGGGCCAGCCTGAACTACAAAGCGAGACCCTGTCTCAAAAAAAAAAAAAAATACACTGTTCCTTCCTCCAAGAAAAGCAAGCCATGGGGCACATTTAGATGCACCCCACAACTCAACTGAAAAGAACATCTAGCAAGCCCTGTGCTTAGTTATCACGCACCTTCCTGGAAACACAGGTGCATGGTTCCCAGCTGCACCTCTGCTTTTCACACCTTGGGCTTGTTCCCTCTCTGTATTTGGCTTAGTTCAGTCACTCTGCTCTTGGTCCCAGGTATATGTATCAGTTTCCTATAAGACTGTAGAATTACAGCATTTTAGAGCTCCCCTAGTGGATATCTAGTTTAAAATCTTTCATTTTGCAGATGAGGTCAGTGAAGTTTAGTGATTTTCCCAATGTCATATGTTAGCTGATTAGCAGTGATAGACAGGGCAAAAACTTAAATAATTCTGCCTAATCTTTGCTGCATACTGTAAGCATAAATCCTTCTGCTGAACATAACTAAACTTTCTGATGAGCTAATAACTATTCCAAGGAGACTTCAGCTGTCTTCAGGATTAAAAAATAATAAAATAAAATGAAGACTTCAGCAAGATAGGACAGAATAAATACCAGACATCGATGTTATGTTGTCAGATACCCAGGCAAGAAGGAACAGAGCCAGTTTCCTATTAGTTTTTCCAAGTACTGAATATGACTCATCTAACTCGCTTTTCATCAAGGATTTAGTTCAGTAAGTTCCGGATTGACTCTCAGTTGGCAGAACACTTTAAAACCAAATAATTGAAAGTGGTTTCACTCCATTGTTGAAATTACCTTTTTAAAAAACACCAAGTCTCTATTTCCTTTCACTTGAGTGGTCAAATCTATGCTCTGGAGGTTAAGCTATCTACTACCCTGTCCTCACACCAACTCTAGATTAGGCTTTTTCTAACCCTCTCTGACAGATTGAGTTGCTACCTCAGGACACATCCCTTTCACACCTTTCTCTCACCCCATTCAATCATTGGCTGGAACCCTCTGTGCTCCAGTTCTATTGAGGATAATACAAGAGGAAAACAAAAGAGTACTCCTGGCTGTCAGCCTGTGAAACAGTCTTACTTCTTTAATTCTGTGGCCCTCTGCAGGAAAACAAAGCTACCAGGCAGCAGAAGGAGAGGCACCTGTTGAGCAATGTGCACACCTGTTTCACCACTCTGACCTCCCTGAGCCACCACTCTCGATGACACATCAGGTGATGATAGTGCCACATTCTCACCTATCCCTAGGGGAGGGAATTCCCACTGCGATGAAACGGGGGCTTAGAAATTGCTTGGCCTTCTCAGGCTCTAGAACCAGGATAAATTTCTGGGGTGTATAAGCTGCCTAGTTTATAGTATTTGCAAGAGCAGCGTGAACAAAGAAAAAGAAGTGGAGTAGATGCATGTTCTTGGCTAGCTTCCCAACATTGTTTATGGTAGTGGGATCCATCTGATACAACGACATACAGAAGGAAAGGAGCTGTTCTTGTCCTTTCAAAGGAAAAAGCAAGAGTTGTGTTACTCTTACCCCATAGGAAACCTTTGTTCTGATTTTTAGTCACCTCTTGGAGGCAGCCACAGGTCCCTAGCACATGGTGTGGACCCATGTGCCACGAGAAGCTTGTCCTTCTCCTGGAGAACACATGACAGCAGGTGCATAGTTGAATGAGCCGCATCTCTGCTAGAATTCAGTTCCCATGTGTGCTCACCTGGGAAGCCTTTATAATTCATGATTATACAATTATATTCACTATTCCCTATCGGAGCACCTCAAAAGCTCCCAGGCACTTCTCCAAATAGACCACAGAGAGGAGATCCAGGAAGGAAAATAGCACAAGCAGTGGCCTGAGCAGCAGTCTGGCCACAGTAGTCCAATTAAGTGGCATAAGGTTTAAGTGGAAGTCAAAGGAAACTGTGGACCAAAGGTCTCCACAGAAGGCCAGCAGCATTCCCTGTAGAATATCAGGAACAGAAAGAAGCAGAAACATGAAGTAAAGCCTGGGCTGTTTGATGGGAATGTATGAAATATTTACTGGGGACTCACAGCAAGAAAGACAATGTATTAGATATTTCCAGAGAACACATTTCCTAGATGCACAGAATTACAAGAGTTTGGTGAGGCTGCAAATTATATCACCCTCACTTTCTAGCCCCAGGTTCTAGCCCAGTAGACTACTTCATACTCTTGGCCACAATGCCTGCTCCAGAGACAGCAGTATGACTTGAGCCAGGCCAATTGTAAAGGTCCTTCTAGGAATGAGAGTGTAACTCAGAGGTAGAAGGCTTGATTAGCATGTATCAAGCCCTGTGTTCAAGCCCCAGCATTAGTAGGGGTGTGTGTGTGTGTGTGTGTGTGTGTGTGTGTGTGTGTGTGTGTGGAAATGGATCCATCTTGCCTGCCACATGGAGGAAGATAGCTCCTATAGAAGACAATGGCATCAATGAGGAGTAAGAGGTAGGGAAATTAAGAGTGGAAAGGCCAATTCCAAAGTGTGTTTTAGTCTTAGATTTAGTTGTGACTGATGTTGTAGCCTTCCAGGAATTATGAGCCAATACTTCCCCCCCCCCTTTTTTTCTTACCTTAGTTTAAATTGGATTTCTGTCATTTGTAAAAGAATGACTTCTAACCAGTATAGGCAAAAACATAAGGAAGAATTTTGGGCACTTAAACTACCCAGATGGGTGCTATTTATAATCCTACTGTGTTGAGACTCCAGTTCATTACAGATTGCCAAGAGATCCCAGGTGTGGTGGCTCGCAACTATAATCCCAGCATTTGGAGACAGAGGCAGGAGGATTCCTGTGAGTTCAAGGCTAGCCTGGAATACATAGTGATCTCAAGGCCAGGCTGAATTACAAAAGCAAGACTCTGTCTCAAAAAAAACCAAAAAACAGGGCCAGAGATTTAGCTCAGTGGTTCCAGTGCCTGCCTCTCTCAAGCGCAAGGTCCTGAGTTCATCCCCGGTAACCACATACAATGCTGGGCGTGGTGACTCACACCCACCAGCCATCAATACCACATACCACAGTGCTGGGTGTGGTGGCTCACGCCTGTAATCCCAGCACTCGGGAGGCAGAGGCAGGAGGATTGCTGACTTCCAGGCTTGCCTGGGCTACATAGTGAGCTCAGGGCCAACCTGTACTACAAAGAGAGACCTTGTCTCAAAAAAAAAAAAACCAGATTGCCAAGAGGTAGAGAGAGAGGAGGAAAAGTAGAGTGGAAGGAAGGGAGGAAGGAGGGAGGGAAGGAAGGAAAGAAGGAAGAAGGGGTACTGGTAGAAATTCTCAACATCAGGCCAGAGATTTAGCTCAGTGGTTCTGGCACATGCCTAGCAAGCTCAAGGTCCTGAGTTCGATGTCTGTTAACTACATACAATAATACCAGGCATGTTGACCAGGCATGGTGACCAGGTGTGGTGACTCATGCCATCAACAATCAGTACCACGTACCACAGTGCTGGCCATGATGGCTCACACCTGTAATCCCAGCACTCGGGAACCAGAGGCAGGAGGACTGCTGAATTCGAGGCTTGCCTAGGCTACATAGTGACCTCAGGGCCAGCCTGAACTACAAAGCAAGACCGTGTCTCAAAAAAAAAAAAAAATTCTTAATGTCTACTGTGATCACTATGTGTATATAAAATGTACCAATAAAATCAATTTTAAAAAAAAGAAAGAAGGGAAGGAGGGAGGGATGGAGAGAGGGATGGAGGGAGGAAGGAAGTGAGGGAGGTAGTAAGGGAGGAAGGGAGAAAGGAGGAAAAAAGGAAGGGAAGAAAGAAGGAGGGGAGAATGGAAGAAGAGAAGGCAGGAAGAGAGGAAGGAAGGAGAGGACAGAAGCAGAGAAAGAAGGAAGGAAAATAGGGTGGAAGGATGGAAGGAGAGGGCAGGAAGAGAGGAAGGGAGGGAAGGAAAGAGGGGAGGGAGGAAAGAATGAGGAAGGGGAGAAAGTAAGGAAAGGAGGGAGGAAGGAAAAAAACAAATCATTCCAGGGTGTGTTTCCTTCTCCCTGGTAGGTGTCTGTCACCCATCTCTACCACCTCCCTTTGCCTGTCATGTTCAACACTTTAGAGCCCCTGTCCTGGCACCTGAACAAAGGACTCAATCCATCACCACAGACTTGATTTATACAAGAACCTTTCAGAGAACTGTTGATGTAAATTTCAGCTTTCTCATCTAGGGCACGTTAGCAAAATACACTAACATAACAAACTAATTTTTTTTGGTGCGTGAAGAGATTGTTCTGTGACTTCTACCCATTTCCTAAGGCTTGTGAAAAAAAACCTTTATGTACTTAAACAGAATAAAGTTAATACAAGAAGAAGAGGAAGGAGGAAAAGAGAAGAAGCAGGAGGATGAGGAGAAATTACATCCTAAGATCTTATTACTAAATCCTTGTATAAAAGAGACAATATTTGCAGTATGAATAATCCTTCCCATTACTCTGGTTTGCATGCCCAAATATCCATATTTTAAGCATATTATTTATACACACCTCCCTATTCATCCAAAGAATTCTATACAAATTGCACTTTGTACCAGTGATATGCCACAAAGCTGAGAATCCACTACATCAAGAGCCAATTATCTTCAAACAGAAGGTACTAACCATAATTTTAATGCCCAAATGGACAGATTCATCATTAAAAGGATATCATTTATTTGGTACTTTTTCTTTCCCTTCTTTTTCCACCCAGAAACCTAAAGTTATGGCTAGTGTATTACATAATCTAAAAATGATCATTCACCCAACAGAGAATTATGGAGAGTTCATTACTGGAATAGTAATTGTTTGCAGTCATTAAGTGGTTATGAAATTTCAGAAACAAAGCCTTTTCTTCTAGCTGAGAGTTGGGTTGGCTTTAGGAAAAGCAAGCAGGAGAAGTTGTTTCTGAGTTGGGTCTTGAGGAATGGAATTTGTCATTTGAAGGTCTTTAAAAAGGAAAATACATGAAAATTTTTGACAAAAATCAAAGTCAGACTTTTTTTTCTTGTCAGACTTTTTTTTCAATAAATATGCTAAGCACTACACATTTGTTCACAGTGATATGAAGATTTACTAGGCATCCCAGCCTTCTGTTACTTTAACCTCAGGTTTTTCTGTGTTCCACAATTAATTTACAATGTCTATCATGACTACTTTTTGGACACATTTCTGTGACCAGCTTTTCTCTAAGTGTGTGGTATTTCTTTGCTCCTTAAATATACTCCTTTCCATTTATTTTGGTAGTAAGGGAAAGAGGAAGGGAGGAAAGGAGGAAAGAAGGGATGAAGAGAAGAAAGGAGGGGAGAATGGAAGAAGAGAAGGCAGGAAGAGAAGGAAGGAGAGGACAGAAGCAGAGAAGGAAGAAAGGAAGAAAAGAAGGAAAATAGGGTGGAATAGCCAGAGCCAACTACTATTAATTAAAATGACCATTTCTCTGATTTGTTGAGGTCAATTGAATTTTGATCTTCTATGTACATGGCAAATCCATCTGCTTGGGGTCATCTCTAATATTTATGAAGACTAGACCCACATCTCAATACCCTTCTGCATCAATATATAGTAAGTGCTGTTAATGAGAGGAATCCAGCCCTAAATTTCAGGTTACAAAATTCTAGGATAGTCAGACCTCTGTATTAGTGGGTGCTGGATACATGGACATAATCGTACAATAAAATATTTGGGAAAAAGTTCTGTCTGTACTGAATATGTACAGACTTTTTTTCCTTGCGATTCTCTAAACATTCTAGAATATTACAAGTAATCTAGTGATGACTTAAAGGGAACCAGAAGATATGTGTAGGTTATACAAAAAATGACACCAGTTTCTACAAAGGATTTTAGCATCTGTGCAGTTTGAGAGTCCCAAACCAATCACAGACACTAAAGGATAACTGTATATCCATGCTGAGCACAGTTTTGTCCATTGAAATTGCAATGATGTCTCTAAAATGACAGTCAGACTTGTTAGCAACAGACACCTGAATACTTACAATATGCATGGTGTACTGGGCACCATCCTTGAGAGGTTAGTCTGGATAGGAAGGTATATAAATAAGAAGGATTCTGCACTCACTCTTCCAACTGAGGGGAACAAAAGAGACAGTGTGGGGCACTGCAAGGGCCTCTTGCCCAATGTGCACAGAGGCCAATACTATGGCACTGGGTTTTCACAAAAATAAGTTTTGCAAAGTCAACCTGTAAGGAAAAAGAGACTCAAATTTACCAACTGGTTTTCAGGAAATATACAAGAAGGAAGGAAAAGGTGCATGTCAATTGGATGGTCAAGAAGGGGAGATTTAAAGTTCTTTTCTCAGGCATAGACAGTCATCATATCTCCTCACAGGTTACATATTTCTTTTCAGGAATCAGTCATTATGTTCCGCACAGGAGATTTTGAACTTGCACCATCAAATGTCATGGAATGGATGAACTCAACTCTCCTGTGCAAGCTCATTCTTGAAAGGCCAACTTCAAACCTACTTAGAGTGGATTCTACAGGCTTTTCCTAAATCCAGATGTGCCAAATTTCGGTAGGGAGAAATTTTCTCCTCTTTTTTCTGGTCCTCTTAATAGCTACTTTTAGAGAAAGAGAGAAACACACACATACTCTCTCTCTCTCTCTCTCTCTCTCTCTCTCTCTCTGTGTGGGGGGGTGTGGGTGGGTGGTTGGGTGTCTTATGTGCTGGGGATCAAACCATAGGCCTTGTGAATTCTAAGCAAGTGTTCTACCACTGAGCTATAGCCACAGGGACAAAAATGAGTTGTTAATCTGATTAGTCAGAGTACAAACAAAGGGGAATAATTTCTTTCTGGACTCATGTAACACTTCTGACACCAAATGTGTGGGCCTCTTCTATCAAATTCTCATAGATGTCAACTAGGTGACCTGGCCTTCAATTCTGATGCTATCTACCTGGAGAGAGCATCTGAGCTCAGTTCCGTGAGACTATTCCTATTAAGACACCGATCACACACCCCTACTGCTAACTCACGGGTTGTAAATTAGAGATTTCCACAACTTATGGTTTGATAATTTGCTAGAATGATCAAGAAACTGAAGAAATCACTTTAATTACGTTTACTAGTTGTTGCAGAAGATCCAGTTCAGGAAAGAAGAGATGCATAGGGCAAGGTATGGAAGGAGTGATGTGGAACTTCCATGCTCCCTCCAGGTAGGCCACACTCCCAGCTCCTCAGTATATTCCCCAACCCAGAACCTCTCTGAAGGTGTCCAATCGGGCTTCTAAGGGGGCTTCTTTAAACAGGAATGCTTAACTGTCTCACGCTACTGGTGACCAACTCAACCTATAGCCCTCTCCCGTCCCAGCAATGAGGCGGACTGAAAGTTCCGACCCTCTAATCCCATGGTTTGTTCTATAGTAATTAGACCCCCATAAGAACATTACAAAAGGCACCTTCTTCACTGACACAAACTCAGGTGTGATCAAAGAGGCCTTGTTATGAATAACAAAAGGTACATTTTTCATTTCTCATACTCCTGTTTCCGGAACTGGGGACAAAACTGAAATATAACTAGAAGTACTTCTATCATTTAGGAAATTACAAGGATTTTTTTTTTGAGACAGGGTCTCCCTTTGTAGTCCAGGCTGGCCCTGAGCTCACTATGTAGCCCAGGCAAATCTCGAACTCAGCAATCCTCCTGCCTCTGCCTCCCAAGTGCTGGGATTACAAGCGTGAGTCACCATGCCCAGCACTGTGGTATGTGGTATTGATGGCTGGTGGGCGTTGAGTCACCACGCCCAGCATTGTATGTGGTTGCTAGGGGTCAACTCAGGACCTTGCGCTTGCAAGGCAGGTGCTAGAACCACTGAGCTAAATCTCCCGCCCAAGGATTATCCTTCTTTACGCCACTGACACTGAGCTTGGCCAGGTGTTCTTGTTCCAGTGAGGAAATATGAGCAGATTAATATTTGTAAATTAAAGGCCCACGATATGGTTTACTAGGTTCACTTTTCTTGTGCCAGGAGAGGTCAACATTGTTCCAAATACAGATTACTCATCAGCCTGGGGCCTAGTGGTGAAGACAACCTAAGGATAGACAGGCTGTCCTGTCATTGACATATACGCTATTTTGAGAAAAAAACAAAAACAAAAACAAAAAAATCCCAACTTCCTTGTTGTCAGCCACCTTGGAAATCTTGTTACCATAGCTGAACTTGTTACCATAGCTGAACCTAGCTTATCTTTATATTTACTATATTTTCATCTGTGTCAAACACCATTGTTTACCCTCCTCATGTCGAGTCTTTGTAGAATGAATTCTTTCCAGGGTGCCTCTGGTATCCAACCACCTCTTTCTGCTAATGAGGGAAGTCCAGTTTCTGCTCACACAGATGAATTTTAATAAAGTTAGGCCATTCAAGATGGTTTCTTAGTCTTGCTGCTGTGAAGTTGAAGTTCACTCAAGAAGCTGAATCTGTTTAAAGACTCTGGAGACTGATCTCAGAGCTGTAGAATTTTGTGACTGTGGAGAAATGAAATATTGCTTGTAGAGAACCAAAATTAGGCTATCTTAAGCTTTTAAAGAAGTAGCCATTTACTATGAACCATTGCATCTGACTAAATTTCTTGGGATCATTGGGTAAATCTACAGGGATACATGACTATGTTTAGTAGACATTTAGTTTCCATTAACCCTATAGCTAAGGATGCTATAAAGTAACAATTAAAACCTATAAAACTGATTTCCCTGTTTTGCATAGCCTGCCTACCTAGTGTCCTTACCAACATTTTTGTTAAATGTATTGATTTATGACCGTCTTTGTAACCATAAAAGTTCATGTAGCCTCTTCCATACAGAATACCTCTATTAAGCTAACTTGAGTCCATGTTCTTAGGCCATGAGTCACTCATATTTGGCTCAGAATAAAGAACTTTTCTATTTCCTTCAGAGCTGAGTTGTTATTTTACAATGACACTAGTGATAGCAAGTATGTGAGACTGTAGGAAGTTCACTTCAGGGATTCTGAGAAAGGTTCTCCTTGCTGATACAAAGAGACACATGGAAAGAAGAGAGTCTTTAGTTCTACAGAGTTCTGTGTGTATATGTCAGTTGGCATTCTGACAGCCATTTTGTATTATGATGTATAAAGACATTAGAATAAAAAGATGGCTAGATTTGGTTTTGTTTGTTTGTGGTACTGGGGGTTGAACACAGGTCCCATGCATGCCAGGCAAGTGCTCTACCACAGAGCTACACCCCAGCCTATTTCTTTTCAGATAGGATTTCACAAAGTTGCCCAGGTTGGCCTCACACTGTGATCCTCCTTTCTCAGCCTCCTAAGTAACTGGTACCACAGACATGCACTGCCTTACCCAGTGAAAAATCTAGGTTCTTGATAATGCTATTGAGCTCTTAAACGAACTAACCTTAGAGCTGATCAATCCCCAATCTTCTTGTTACATGGTATGACACATTTTCCTCACTAAGACAACTCAATCTGAAATGGAAGGGGAAAGAATGAGTTTAGCTTTACAAACACTGATGTGATGGTGGAATGCTATCTTTTCTTATTGCTCAGGAGACAGAGTTGAACACGAATTTGGGAGTCTTCTGTGGAGAAATTACATAAATAAATTGGTCTGCTTTACCTCAGTATAACAAAATACCTGAGATAATTACATTCTAAGTAGGAAAGCTTATTTGGCTGAAGGCTTCAGTCCATGGTTGGTTGGCCTGTTGCTTTTGAGCCTATGCTGAGGTCATATACTAGGGTGGGAGCCCATGGCAGAGGGAGCAAAGGAAAAGAGCACATCCCCACAGCCAGGGATCTGTCCACTCACTGACTGAAGGCACAGAAAAGATGAAAGACAGACAAGGACAAAAGATTGCTTTTACAGGGCCCAAAAAGACCTAAGTTCTACAAAAATAAGACCATGGGGCTCTGGATTTGTGAGTGTTTATTGGTTGATTAAATAATATAGCAGGGGATATAAAGGCAAATGTAGGGAAGAGTGGGGGCTAAGGCAATAATGACAGCCAGGCTTTGAAAAAAGGAAGAGTGATGCATTTCTGGGAAAGACAGGTGGTGATTAACAAGTGACCTGTGTTTTCTTTAGCTAACATTTGCTCTGGGAGAACAGCTGCACAAGAGACATAAAGTCTTTAGTGGCAGTGTCATTTTACTATCAGAAGTACTACAATATCACTGACCACTGAGGCCTCAATAGTGACTGCTGGCATAGGGAGCTCTGTGCCTGGACGCCAGCTGAAGGCTCATCTAGCAAGTCACGTAGGACTCAGTCTCACAATTTAATCAATAGCGAAGTCATAAGCCAACTCAGTATTTTATAGTCTGCCCAGTACAGTTCTCAGCTGGTCTCCTGCATCTTCCCACTAAATTCTACCTTGTAAAGGTTCCCCCACCTCTCAGTAGTGCCACAGATTAACAAACTCACCATTAAACCATAGTCCTTTGGAAGATTCCTGGCCAAACCACAGTGCAATTTATCTTAGAAAAGAATCCTGCACTCAGGAACTTGGGTAATCATACAAGTATGGTCATTTCCTAAATGGATATGCTTCTGTATTGGGTCCTTACCAATAGATAGATTCTAGAAAAAGGGATCAAAGAGGTGACAGAAAGTGTCTAACGAGAGGAGCAAAGGTAGTTAAGAATGCTGTGGTTACATCTGGATCCTCAGAGCCTCCTCTCCTTGAGCTTAAATCTTAAAGAAGTTGGCAGACATTTACATAGGACTTAAACATTCCAGTCTAGTGGGGATAGCTTTGAAAATGGATTATAAGCACCTCTAAATTTATTAACTCATGTACATCTTCTAGTAAATTATCATTCCAACAAACTATGGCTCTCATTGCCTTCCATTATAGGAACAAAAGGAGTATGTGAACTGAAGGTCTTTGAAAAAGTAACAACTACACTAAAGATCCTGAGACTGCTTAACCTCGGCTGTGTAGAACATTGTGGTGGGGGAGCAGGAATGCTATAGGTTGAAATCAAAATTTTCTTGGGCTTGGGGCTAGAGATTTAGCTCAGTGATTCCAGCACCTCCCTAGCAGGTGCAAGGTCCCTGGTTTGATCTTGGTAACCACATACAATATCAGGTGTGGTGACTCACGCCCACCAGCAATCAGTACCACATACCACAAATGCCAGGCTTGGTGGCTCAAGCCTGTAATCCCAGCACTCGGGAGGCAGAGGCAGGAGGATTGCTGAGTTCGAGGCTTGCCTGGGCTACATAATGAGCTCGGGGCAAGCCTAAACTACAAAGTGAGACCCTTTTTAAAAAAAAAAAAAAACAATTTCTTGGGCTTGGTCCTTCTTTACAGCCATTTATTTGCAACCTCTGTATCTGGCAAAACTCTTTGAATACATTGCTAAGCTTAGCACCTGTAGTCTCCATCAAGCCTAAAGTTAAGAATGCTATAAAACAGCATCTGAAATTTATGGAAAAATTTATAGAAAAATTCCCTGCCCACCTCATGCCTTACACATGTACTTATTAAATATACTGATTTACAACTTTCTTTGTTCTGTGGCTGTAAAAGTTCACGTAACCTCTTTCATGGGGCAACATGTCATTCAAGGTCATTTGAATCCTTGTTTTGGGGTCATGGTCACTCCTATTTGGCTCAGAATAAATGATTTTCTTATTTCCCTAGAACCTCAGCCTTTATTGTATGTTGACAGTTATGGCAGATTGAGAGTGGAAACCCAGCAAAGCCAGCTCAGATGCTTCTTGGACCTTCTGTGTGCAGCACTCCTTTCAAACAGGTATGGCACAGGACCTCTTCTGCAATGGGGTTTGTAAGAGCCGTTATCAGAAAGACAAGGCAGAGAATTTCCTCAAGACCATTGCCTACACAGGAAAGAGGAAAAAGTTTAGAGCAGCATTTCTAGGCTTTAAAACTGGCTTTAGGAAAGAGGAGTTCTAGTCTCTATAACCTGACTTAGGGAAGATGGATTCTGATTTCCACCGCCCAGTTAGGAGAACAACAGAAGACAGGATAAAGATGGGTAGCAGGATGTCAGAGACTCTGCTTCTGAGGCCTGCTTTCCCAAGTACTCAGTAAGTCAAAACATCCTATTTTGGAGTACTGTTTTCTGAGCTCCAAAAATATCCTATGGGTGATTCTGTGGAAGCCTTGTAGGAAACATCAGAGTAAACAAAAAAGATCCCATGGAACGTGAGGAAAACAGTGCGGAAGACAGAGCCTCTACCGTCCAAATTGATTTGTGGTTAGAATGCAGTTTTGAAAATTACTCACCTAAGAGGCACTGTTACTTTGAGAAAATACATGCAGGGGCTGCTGCAAGGAGCTGTGTTTTGTAACATAAAAGAGTGCTCTGGAAAAGTTAATTTTTGAAATGTCATTTGTAGAGAACTTTTCCAAAGGCACATTTTTAATGGGCAAATGCATACATCTACATGTTTACCATGTATACATTCACATGTTATACCTTCCCTGTCACATCTTATCTCATTTTCAGTCCAAACTGGAAATTATGAAATTATTCGTTTCTCTATGAGAGACACAGAGTGAGACAGAGAGACAGAGACAGAGGAAGGAGGAGAAAGGGAGAGAGAGAGATTTTTAATGAGCTGGAAGCAAAAATGCAATCTTTAAAGATGGCTAATTTCAGTCCTACAGTTATTTAGAAAGGAAAAGTTGGCTTCCAGTACTGTGGTTTGCAGGCAGGGTCTGTGACTGGCTAGGTCTTCCAAGGAAGATGCTGAAGATGATTCAGTCATGCTGCTTGGAGAAATGAGACCGGAGTGAGAGAGAGAAGAGAGACAAGCCAGTGGTCCTGCTGAAGAAAAGGGGTCTTAAATTTGTTGTCGTGACACGGAGGTTGAGGGCCCAGAGCTGGTGCAACAAGGAGAGGGTGTCTAGTACAGGGAAACCTGAGACCCCCAAAAATGCATCTTCTAAACCATGGACTAATACTTTTCTTGGGCTTAGTCCTTTTTTACTGCCATTTATTTGCAACCTCTTACTCTAACCTCCCCCCTCCCACCCGCTTCTAGGCCACAATTTGGGCGCGAAATCTTTCTCTTCTAAGGGCCCAACTGGGGGCCGAGCCCTGCGACCTTCGCCAGGCCATGGGGTCTCCAGTGAAGTCCCACTCCCTCCCCGGGGCTCTGCGAGCGGCCGCCAGCGCCCCCAGCCCTGACGCTCCGGACGTCTTTGGGGCGCCCCGCCGCCCACCGCGCTTCGCCAGCCCGGCCCCAACACCCTCTCAGCCGCACCGGGCCGCCGCCCAGGCCCCTCCTCCCACCTCGCCAGCCGCGGGGTCCAACTGGACCAAGGCTGCGGCTCCCGAGCTCACCTCGGCTGGGGGCTCCGCCCGGCCTGGCCGCCCGGCCTGGCCGCCCGCCGCCCGCGCCCCGCCGCAGGCCCGGCCCCCGCCCTCCCGGGCGCCGCCCGCCGGGCACCTCTGCAGCCTGCCGCGCGGCCGGCCCGCGCCCACCGCCGCCGCTGATTGGCTGCGCGGCCGGCGGCGGCGCGGAGCGGCCGGGCCGAGCGCTGGGTCAGGGCTGCAGAGGCGCCTGGCGCACTGGCGGGAGCGGAGCGGAGGCGCGGCGCGCGCCCCGGACGCCGGCCCTGCGGAGAAAGCGGCCCGGGGCGCCGAGGGTCCGCACCGCTCGGGGCGCGCCGCCGCGGCCGCCATGTGCTCCCAGATCTGGTTCCTAACGGACCGGCGCCTCAGCGAGGATTACCCGCAGGTGCAGATTCTGCGCGCCCTTCGGCAGCGCTGCTCCGAGCAGGACGTGCGCTTCCGGGCTGTGTTCATGGACCAGCTCGCCGTCACCGTCATCGGCGGCCACCTCGGTGAGCGAGGCGGGCCCCGGGAGGGCGGGGAGGCGCGCCGGGCTCCCCCAGGGCCTCCCCCGACCGAGTCTCCTTCGGCCCCGCGAGCCAGCTGGCCAGCCGCTCTTCACCTGGGGTGGGGGAAGCCCCTCACCTTGATAGCCTCCTTTAATCACTACCTTCCATCCTGAGGATTTAAGGATGTGATTTATTAATTTACTTAGGGGACTTTGTTGTGTGGAAACCCAGTTCACCGGATGTCCAAGGAAAATGAAGCTGCAGACACCAGATTTGCAAATTCTACTTACATGGATACTCCATCAGTTTAGACTCTGACATTTAAGAAGCCCACATTAAATGTACAGAATTGCTATTAACATGGGTGTTTTGAAAACTTTTCTAGCAGCGTGTATGTATCATTGCAATGATGTCCTGCAATGAATATTATTCCAAACTTGGAACCTACGTATGGGAGAAATATGAAAAAGATGGGAATTACTCTGGAGCACAAAGTGCGACAGATCTTTGATAGGTTTTAACTCATTCTCCTTAAAAGTGTTGCATTCTGATTCCAGAAAAAGCTAAGGTTTCAAGTACACGTTGTTCTAACCTCACTGATCACTCCACTGCTGTATCCAAGAGGGTTTTTGGGGATAAGACATGATTATCATCTGTGACCCTGACCTCAAAAGGTTCAGTATGTTTTCAGATATTCTGAAATATCCTTAACGCAAACCCTCTCTGATTTAGGAACCCGTGACTTAGAAACCGCCCACTCAGTGTCTTGCTAGCTGTCTCCAGTACTCTGCTGGGGGCTTCAGGGAGTCCAAGGCTCAAAGGGTGTCCAGTTGATCCCAGTTCAGGGTGCTCGTTGGAATACTGTCCACATTGTCTCAGCCACATCCGTTAAAATAGACACTTACAGTACTGTTCTTTGACAAGGAAAGGGATTCCAAATTCTGAACAGGCTACTTACAAGGAAGCTTGTGAATATGACCTATCTCTAAGTAGAATATATGTGTTGTAGGTCTTTTATCCATATGTTTATCTAAGCCATTTGTAATGTCAGATTGTGTATCCTGTTGGAGAAATGTACCACAAACATCTGGTGCCTTAAGTTTAATCTAAAACAGTGTCTTTCAAATGTAAGAGGTATGTACTTTCTCTCGATCCCTAATCTGTTAAAACTCTCATAATTCGAATGCAGAACTAGATTCCCAAACAAAAAACTTGCAGTCCTGGATTCTTATGACAGTTTTGCTCTTAACAAGTATTTTTGCTTTGGGTAAGTCACTTTGTCTTTGAATTCAAGCTTCTCATTTATGAAACTAAGGGTTGAGGTTCCTCCAGCTTAAAAATTCTGTTTCAGTACTGTATTTATAAACAGGATAATCTTATAGTTTGCTGATCTAGGTTACATCTTTCCACTGACAAGGATGAGTTTGCTTATTTTTATTTTACAACTTGTAAAGATGCCTTTTTTTGAGATATAGTAGCCAAAATTTCACATCATATTTATTTTGCAGACTCATCACAAATTCTGTCAAAGTAGGGAGATGCACTCCATTATTTAAAACTTCATACTGAAGAATCAGTCTTAGAAAACATGAAAATTAAATTCTAGTGCTACAGAAAACATTTAAGCCCTTTTTTTAAAGTATCTTAAAATTTAATGACATTAAAGTGTGAAAGTATTTCAGCTTATCCACACACCAGGAATTCTTTCTTTCTAACAAGAAAGTCTATACAGATATTTGCTTGGCCAACTGACCAAGAAAATTGAAGATAGGCATTTTTGATGCAGTCTTAAATGTTTATTAATTCTGAGATAGCAATGCACAAATCACAGTATATACGACAGAACTATGAGGTCATCGTTTCCCACTCAATAAATATTTTCAAATGAAGAGAGGATCACCATTTCCTAGTCTTTTCTGTAATCACTGTAGAATACCCTAGACAGTATGGCAACCCATTATTCCCCTGAAAAAATTCACAGGTTTTCTAATATAGAAATTTATGTTTATAATGAAATTGATTCTGTTTTCCCTTTGAGAATTATGGAACATGAGCCCTGGGAAGGATTTTAAGATGATCCATTCTAATTCATTCAGTTTATAAAAATCTTCTGTCTCAAAAGGATGAAGTAACATCCTCAGTATCATCCAACTGGTTGATATTTATATCGTCAACTTTTCATTGCTGGGACAAAATACCAAACATACACGTTTCCTTAAAGGAAGAAGTGTTTATTTTGGCTCATAATTTTCGAGGTTTATCCAAGATTGGCTGGCTCCAAAGTAAAAACGTCATGGTGGAAGAACATGACAGAACAAAGCTGCTTAGCTCAGGGAACCAAGGGAGCAAAGAATGGGAAGAGCCAGAGAATGAGTCCTCAAAATCATGTCCCCACAATCCACCTAGTCACACTCGGAAGTATCCATTATTAAGGTGCCTCTCAAGCCCATCAAGTCGATAGTCAAAACTAATCATCCCAGTAGTTTAAAAACCTAATCTTGTGCTGTGGCTGGAGCCCTGAGGTCAGTCCTCACCACTGCAAAACAAAGCACCCCAAATACTAATCTGGGCCTCCCAGTCCACAGATAGGGATTGAGTATGATCTAGATGTCTGCAATTTGTAGTGTCTTTCTCAATAGATGTGGAATTGAACTGAGTTGAATTAAATTGAAGTAAGACATGAACTTTGCAAAGGAATTTTATAGTTTAGGAAATTAAATACAACCTTTACAAAGCCTTGGTGCCTTTGCTCTTTTTCCTTGTTCTTTAGATTAATATAGGATTATAATAAAGAAGTTTTGAGGAAGGTACAGGTGAGCGTTAATTTTAGCTAACTGCTTAGATTCCTTCATCCAGGGATTTGAATTTGAATATCTAGAAATAGAATTCTTCAGATAAAAGAATAAAAGTTTCAAATATAAAGATTGCAAGTATTTTCAACTAGGCAATATTTAAGCTGAAAATGCTGTCCACATGCTGGGGATGTAGCTCAGTGGCACTGCACCTACCTAGCAAATGCGAGGTCCTAGGTTTGATGTCTGGTACCTGAAAAAAAAAATGCTATGCACATACCAGGTTTCCTGACTATTTTTAATCTGGTAACCTATTCTCCCCAACATAAATTTGGGTGGGGAGGCTTTTGGGTGAGAAGGAATGACTCTTAGGAGACTGAAGCAGTTCTGTAGAACTCACCCTCTTTGCACTCACTTTCTGTTGTGTATAATGTTATTGAAGTCATATCTCTCTTTCCTTTTAGAAATGGCTAATTCTTCATTCTTTATTAGATATGTATTAAGATATTATTCTCAACTCTAAAGATAAGGTGGCGAATTAATCAAAATTCACATAATAATAGTTAAAACAAAATCTATATGGTACTCTTATTAGTCATAGGTCTAGATTCTTTTTACAGATTAACTCCTATAAACACCAATAAGGGTCATGTACATAGTACTAGATGGATATTAGACCCAGCACTCAGGGACTGTGGTCTAAACAATTCCTTTCTCATTCCTTCTATTCTGTCTCATGCATCAGCCTGTCCTGACTTTACCATGTTATTCCTTGACTCCTGGCCTTGCCCTAAAATCCCTTTCATGGAAATGCCCATTCTTTCCCACTTGGTGATTTTTTTATTCATCCTTCAAATTTAGCACAAATCACTCATCTCTAGTCTTTCTTGAACTCTGTTCCTAATTAGTCACTCTCTTCCAACTGCTGTCAAATAACATTGTCTAAACCTTTTAAAATAGCATTTGTCATGTTTTAAAAAATAATTTATCAATTTACAAGGTGGGTGGGTAGAGATATGGGTAAAAATGAGAATTAATTTCTGTCATATACTGGTACAAATTCCCTAATGTTGAGTGTGATTGTGAACTGTATATAAAATGTACCAATAAAGAATTCAATTAAAAATAATAATTTATCAATTTACAAGGTTTTTATACCTCCTGTCCTTGAATAACTGAGGATTCCTCAAATTAGTCAGTGTGCTCTATCATTGCTTTATAAACCTTCCTTTAATGTTTGTTGAAGGCTGAGTGAAGTGCCCTAAAGGCTAATTTCAAGTCTTTTATTGTAATTAGCCTCTATGTTTGGGAGATCTTGATTGAATACGTAAATATTTTTGTGATGAGCCATTAAAGGAGAACAGATTTAGCAGAGAGAATTCAATTCTTTGAGTACTCCAGGTCTGAATCATTAACTGGTTCCAGCAAGTAGTAACAAACTCAGGAACAGATAAAAAGACAAATGAAACAAGCCTGAGCTGGGAAATGAAATTGTGGTGTAGTATGTCTCTTGGGAGCAGAATGATTCAGCATTCTTTCTCTTACTTTCAAAAAAAACTTAAACTGATGTTGACCATGTGGCAATTTTTACCATTATTATTTTACTATTTACCATCACCATGGTGAACATATGGCAATTTTTACCATTATTGTTATTATTATTAATTTTTATTACTTTTTCAGTGCTGAGGACCAAACCTAGAGCCTTCAATATGCTAAATAAGCACTCTACCCCTGAGCTACGTCCTCAGCCACATATGGAAATTTCTAGGTCAGACTCTGCCTCAGTGTTTTAGGATCCGTTTATCTGGTTCCTTATAGCCACTAGGTAATATCTGAAACAGCTCACCACTCTGCCACCTTCCTGGGAGTCTCTAGATTTAAGACTGTTGGAGAGAGGAATCCATATGAGAAGATATCTTTTGTCTGCCTGCCAGAAGATAACAGAAGGCCTCAGAGACAGAGGATGTACTCTCGTCTTGATGCAAGAAGACACTAGCAAGAAAGGGTACCGTGCTGTGTTAATCTGCTTCCCATTGGTGTGACAGAATACCTGAGAAAATCAACATAAAGGAAGAAAGTTTTATTTAGGTTTGGTGGAGAAAGGATGTCAACTTCATGGTGGAAGCATGCCCCCAGTGACCTCTTCCAATAAGAGCCTGTCTGTCTTCTCAAGCTCTTACCACCTCCCAGTAGCACCAGCTGGGGACCAAGCCCTCGACACATGAGCCTCAGAAGGCATGACAGATCCAAACTATAATGCATGATAGCTTTTGTGCGTAGAGCTAGCTAGTGCTGGCGGACTTCTGATATATGTGCCACAGCAGGGTGTTTGTTACCATTGAAATCTCTAAAGGTTCACCATCAGTGAGCCAGGCCATTAAAGTTTCTGCTAAAGCCCTGTGCCTAACATTTGGTGATGCTGGTGACACTACTGTTCCTCATCAGTGAGGATAGAAACCGGAAAATAAACAGAAGCATCTGCCATACAGTATTTCGTGAGTGCAGGGATACAGTTTTAACTCACAGATCCACATTTATATCTGTAGGCAGACCTCAAGGGCTGAAGAAGGTTGAATACTTAGTTTTTGTGTTTATTAGTAGAACTGTGTTGGGCAGCATTCTAGAATCAGTGAATTTGAATCCTTTGTAGACACCAAAGTTGTAGTTGCAGATTTCCAATGTATTGCTGCTGCCCTAACACTTCCACCAAGTTTGTTAGCTTTGCCTGCTGCAAGGGTTACAACCATCGCTTGGACGTGTCCCTGATACTCACATGGAGCCGTGGGTCCTTCTCACTCCCTTCCTAGAATGGGGTCTATTGACATTCAGGGACATTCTTGATATTCCCAACTGCTGTAGCCCCTTCCCTGGGCATCTTACCCGCTACTCTGAGAAAACACATCTCATCTAGGGCTTATATTATTACCACACAAACCTACAACATAGTCTGAAATGATCGATCTTCTTCACTTTACAAAAAGGATAAGTTTATATTCATCTTAAGGAATGGACAACTATGATGATTATTCCTTTAACTATTAAATGCTTTAATATATGTCTAATCTTCACAAAGATCCTCCCATTCCATCCATTTCTTTCATTTAACAAAATACTGAGCATTTCATCTGTGCAGAATGCTGAGACAATCCCTGGTGATACAGTGGAGATGAAGAATGAGAATGGGTATGGTCCCACCCACATGACGATTTCATTTGTTCCTTCATTCATTTTGTGAAAAAGTATCTGTGGACCACTTACTTCATGGAAGGTATATTCTAGTGCCAGAATAAAAAAGAGCCAGAGATCTCTCAAGGAGGTGACATTTTAGACAAGTAAGATAGAATATAAATAAAATATGTAAAATAAATGATATGTTTTTTTTAAACTAAGGGGCAAAAACAGGTGGGATGGGTTAAGACAGGAGAGGGTTTGTAACATTAGCTTGCCTTGGCCGGGGGTAGGTTTCAACCAGAGCTGGTGTTCTGTAGGGACCCAAGGGAGGTGGCCAAGAAAGCCATTTGGACATCTGAGAGGAGAGTGGGTCATGTGCAGGGGAATAGCAAAGAGGCCAGTGAGCAGAGCAGAGTGGATGAAGGGGGAATGTTAGGAGACCAGAGAGGTCGCTGGGAGGTGAGCAGATAGGGCCCTGAGGGTCATCAAAAACCTTTGGCTTTTACTGTTTTTTTTTTTGTTTCGTTTTGTTTTTTGTTTTGTTTTGTTTTGTTTTGTTTTGTTTTTGAGACAGGGTCTCGCTTTGTAGTTCAGGCTGGCCCTGAGCTCACTATGTAGCCCAGGCAAGCCTCGAACTCAGCAATCCTCCTGTCTCTGCCTCCCGAGTGCTGGGATTACAGGCATGAGCCACCACGCCCGGCTTTTGGCTTTTACTCTGGATGAGCAGGGGCTCCACTAATGGGTTTTCAGCAGAGAAGTCACATGGCCTGCGTTATCCCACACAGGGTCTTATTGGCACTATGTGGAGACAAGATCAGTGGAATAAGGGCAGAGCAAGGAACCACTGACGAGATTACTGTGATAATTCAGGTGAGATGATTGCTGGACTAAAATGATTTTGTGGAGAAGGTGAAGAGTGAATGGATTTGGGGCATTTTTAGAAACAAGTGTCAGGAATTGCCTCCTGGTTAAGATACTGGATGTTCAGGAAAGACCAGTCAAAGAGTTTTGTCTAGATAGGCGGAAGAATAAAATGTGCCTTCTACTCACATGGAAACTTGAGAAAGGAGTAGAGTTGGGCAGGTGGAAGCATCAGGATTCAATGTGAAGTATCCAGTAAATGTCTCAGTAGAAATATGAAGCAGACCGTTTTGGTAGAGAGTGGGGTTTGGGAGAAGGGTTTGGCTTGGTAAATGGCAAAGTAGGACTCTACATCTTCAAAGCAGGGGTGTGTCTATGGAGAGAAAAAAGAAGAGTCCAAAGATGGAGCCCTGGGACTGAGAGGAAGCACAAACAGTAAAGAGAGCTGGGCGGGGGGTGGGGGGGGTGATGTCCCAGAAGCCAAGTGGAAAAGTAGCTCAGGAAGGAAGTTGTTCTCAGGGGTTGCTGACAGATCAGTAAACATGAGTGAGATCTGATCATCAATGTGAATTTAGCATTAGCGACTCTACTAAGGATAGTTTTAGTGAAGTGATAACGCCATGTTCACGTGGCTGATGTCAGTGGTCCAGTAGAGAGGGCTGGCCTGATGATGCCACAGAGATAAATGGCCGGAGCCATATCTTAAGGGAATGGAAGGAGCTGGGATCTACCTACCACATAGGCTGACGAGTTGGTGTCAGACAGGAGTAAGGACAGGTATGTGACAGTCTGAGTAGAGAGATGATAACCTCAGGTCTCAAGTACGGTAGGTGGATAGACATATGGGAACTTCAAGAGGAATTCTCTGCCTGCCTGATTGGGGGGGGGCATTAAATTGGAAGAGTGAGTTGAGAGGAGAGAATGAAGTAGTGAAGGTTTAAGGCGAGAAGAAAAAGTACAGAGTAAAGTTGAAGTTGAGTGACTAGATCAAGACAGAATCATGATTTCCAGAGGGCGCCGTGGAGACAAGCAGGCTTGTGCACTTTCTTCAGGTGTGGCCCACGGCAAAGCAGGGCAAAGGAAGGAAAAGAAGCAGTGGGTCCTGCTGAGCAGAGCAGCGGTCCCGGGAAGCAAGGGGTCCAGGGATTTGAGGGCGGGTGCAACAGAGTAATTATGGTGTTGGACAAGGAAGTGCAGTGAGATACGAAGGGTAAGAAGGGGGTGAAGGGGCAGGCACTCTGAAAAACTGGGAGAATCCATGTGTGGTAGGTCCTGGTGGGTCAAAGGAAGGTTGGAGTCAGGATACTAGAAAAGTAAGCTGAAAAAGTAGGAGATGGTGGTTGGCAATTGCGACCACAACAGTTGTACGCTCTGCAGTACGTCTGGAGTGTTGTCTTGCTTCTTAAAAGCCGGAAGGTTGTTTTATGCACATTCTTCCTGCACCATTTCCTTAAAATGGTGCCTGTCCCTTGTCTGTCAAGACTCATGCATCCCTTTGGCCCGTAGCACTTGACTTCCCTGGGGACCCGGCCACCAGCACCTGCACGTCTGTGTGGTGGCTCTCTCCAGTCATAGGAGCGCACTCTGCCCACTGATGCCTGGCACATCAGAAGGGCCAGCGAATTAAAACCCACATGGGTTTCAGTCAGATGCTCAGCTTGGTTATGAAATTACTAAATTGCCAACTCCCTGACAACACAGGCGAGGCTAAGAAGGGGCAGGTATGTGCTAATCCTCAGCAGGATTCAGCCCCAGAAAGTGCTAACTCATGTCCTTACGTGTCCTTCACTCGCCACATCCAAGGGGTTTCCTGAAATCATCACCCAACTAGCCTACTTGCTCTTAAATGGTGGTCTGAGAATGTGGTGCTCGGGAAACCCAAGCCAGCACTGAGAATGACCCAAAGTAAATGTTAACTAAATATTTGCTGAGTTAATACATAAAATAATAAATGTCTTCAGTGAATAAATGATTTAAGTCATATCCGCCCTACCTCCTGGGGAGCAGGCAGAGATGCCTGGGTCATCTTTGTCTTGCTGCTTAACAGTGTGTCAACTTACACCAGCAGCTCAACAAGGTTGAATTGAATTAAATGACTTAGCAGTTGGTAGAGAAAGTGGCTACATAATTAGCTGGACTGTAGCGAGGTGGAAGTGAGATTTCTTCGGGCATCCTCCCAAAGAACTTTAGAGTGAAAGGACCAGTGGCAACAGCCTCTATCCAAGAATAAAAATAAAAATAACTTCCTTATATGTTTCAGGTTTGAGTGCTGCCGGGAAATGCGTCTCAAAATAAAAAGTATAAAGAGCTGAGATAGCTCAGTGCAAAAACCCTGGGGCTCAGTACCCAGTATTGAAAAAAAAAAAAACAAAAACCCCAAAGCAAAATGAAACAAGACTTTTTGCTTTGTGAGTGGTGCTGGAGAGAAAGTGGACGGAAATGAGGGAAAAGCTGAAATTGGCCAGGTTGTGTTTGGATCAGGAAGCTTCCTCATAGCACAGCAAGACCTTTCAAAGCACTACATGGACCATCCTCTTTATTTACAGTACAGCTTTCTGATCCCTTTCAGAGGTTCATTTCTGGTCAGGAACGAGCCATCCACAAGTATAATATTCCTAAAAAGTCTCATAACAAAGTCTTTGCTTTCTTCCTGCAATGTGTTGTTGCTTCCCTCTTTTTTTTTTTTTTTTTTTTTTGCTGCCTGGGAAATTTGGGGACACTCTGTCTTAAGATAAAAAATGTAAAAAGCTTGTTTTACACATGAAGGAATTTTTTCTTAGTATACAAGAAGCCAGTATAGTGATGCCAAGGATATTTGTGTGTGCACACAAATGTGTATTGTGTGCAGATTGGCAGCACAGTGACCCACTATACAAATTTTATGTAAATACCAAGACATTTACAATCAATCAGTTCTTATGATCCAGATTATAAGATGCCTTTAAATGAGATAATATATATGAAAGTTTTGAGCAAGGAACCTAAAGATGCTCAATAAAAGTCATAGCCAGAGAGCTTTTTGTCCCTGCTTCCACTTCCTTCTATTTGTATGCATGAATGAGAGTGGCTTTCTTAAGTTTTAGAATTCTACTTTCAAGTCTACTTTCAAATAATTATTTGCATATTTTACACTAAAGCTATTCTTTATGGCAAAGTGCTGTTCCACATATAAAAGTAAAACTAGTTTTTGTAGAATTTATTTTATTCTGATATATGGATTATAAAAAACATTTAATTCCTTAGGGAAAGTTATTCTACTATGCTATATTCTTTTCATATATTTATTGTTTGTTTGTTTGTTTTGAGGCAGGGTCTCATTACCCAGTTCAAGCCAGCCTTGAACTCACTACATATCCCAGGCTGGTCATGAACTCATGGCAATCTACCAGCCTCAGCTTCCCAAGAGCTAGGATTACAGGCACATGCTACCACATCTGGCTTTGCTATATTGTTTTCTTTTTTGTTTTGGGGGAGGAGTAGTATTTGAAAGAAGGTCTTGCTTTATAGCTCTATGAACTTACTGTGTAGCCCAAACTAGCCTCAGACTTGAGGCAATCCTGCCTCAGCCTCCTGAGTGCTGGGATTATAGGTGTGCACCACCACACCAGCCAGTACATTTTTCCTTTTTTTTTGTTTTCCTGTATGGGGGAGTCAAACTCAACCTTGTACTTACAAGGCAAGTGTGGTACCACAGAGCTAAATCCTTGGTTCTGCTATGTGTTTTTAATATATTAAACTATTTCCAAATACAGACAGTTCAAAAGAATCAGAACATAATTTCCTGGGGAAAGCAGATTATTTTTCTTCAAAGCAGGATGGAACCTAGGTGACAGGCGCCTAGGTGTCTGCATTCTGGGACGCTAAGGTGGAAAGATCACAAGTGTGAGCCCAGTGTGGAGAACTCAGCAAGACCCTCTCTCAAAAAGAAAAAAAGCGCTAGGTATATAGCTCAGTGTGAGTGCTCCAGCTTCAGTCTCCCATGTCACCAACCCAAAGTCAGGTGGAAAACTGGCCTTAAACAGTTGGGATGTGTTGGTTGTTGGTCATTGTACTAATTAGTTTGGAGACTGATGATCTTTTTTCTGCCACTATCTTATTGACCTATCTGGGACAGAGTGATTATTTTAGATTTGTTTTAAAAAATGGTTTGGGGCTAAACATAGTAAAACTTGAGCCCAATTCAGGAGTCTGAGAGACCCCAAATAGCTCAGAAGCACCTCGGCTTCTTTCCCACCTCCCTGAGTAAAGGCGATGCCCAGTCCCATGTAATCCCTTCTTACCTGAAGGCTTTCCTTCCTCTCACTGCAGCCGCGCAGGGCCTCCTCCCCCTCCTGTCCTGTACAGCTCTTCATGCCCTTGGTATGAAGCCTGTGGGTCGCAGTGGGATATAAAGGATTCTGAGCCAGCCCCTTCTTCACTGGAACAGATACCCCGCACCTGCAATGTAAAGACTAGTGGTAATAGTCCATGATCTGTTAGCTCCAGCACAGAAACGGGATGGGGGGGCAGCCAGGAAGCAGAGAGAGAAGATAGGGACAGGGGAACAGGTGAGGGACACCCTTCCAGGCAACATCCCCAGTGCTCTGCCCCTTGTGAGCATCCCCCATCTCCCAACAGCAAGTCAGCTAGGAACTCATCACCAGGCCAATCCCCCAGTGAGCCTAGCGCCATATATGAACATAACACTGGGAAAGGTAACGTTAAATAAACTGTCATGCATTAAGCTTATTAGATCCCTTCCTGGGGAGGGTTTTTTTTTTAATTTATTTTTGGTACCAGGGATCAAACTCACAACCTTACACTTGTAAGGCAGGTACCAGAACCACTGAGCTAAATCCCCAACCCTTTAGATCCCTTCCTGAGAGGAGATGCTCATGGGAAGAGAGAGAGAGGAAGAGAGCAAGGTTGCTTACGTCACTAAATGACCCAGAATTCACAGACAGGTTTACCAACAGCCAGTCTTACACCCAAATTGTCCTCAATCTCGATCTCTTGATCGTGTGTGTGTTGCGGCTGCAGCTCCCACAGAGGCCACAGTGAGGAATAACGACCGGAGTTACATTCCACAAACGGGATGGCAGAGGCAAGGGGAATGGGCAGAGGCAAGTGAAGTTGCTCAGAGCAAGAATGTCAAAACTGTTGCATGGACAGTCAGCCCCTAACGTTCCGGGATGTTCTGCAGAGAATCTATACCAAACCTAAGGGTCCTCAGCCCCTTGTTTAAAATGGTGTAATGTTTGCATATAATCCATGCACATCACTGGTATATTTTAAATTATCTCCAAATTACTTATTACAATGTGAATGCTATGTATTTGTTGTCATTTTTTTTTTCAGCACTGGGGATTGAACCCAGGGGTTCATCCATGCTTGGCAAGTATCCAACCACTGAACCCATAAACAGTTGTTATACTGTACTGTTTGTGGAATAGGGGTAAAAAGTTCTGTGCACATTCAGTATAGACGCAAGTTCATTTTTTGAGTACTTCCTATTGACAGTTGGTTGGATCCCCAGATGTTGAACCCTTGGAGATGCAGCCTGGCTGTAATGAGTTTCGCAGATGCACATAAACCCATCATGCCCTCTGCACAGAGCTGGACAGCAGCACAGTCAGACACCAGATCTGTCTAACTGCTTGGTTGAGCCTTTCGGCTCCACTTTAACCCATTCCATTCTTCATTTATTAAAGGCTTCAGTTGGAATGAGCCAGGCCCAAAGCTTTACCTTTGGAGAAGAGAGATGAAGTCCTGGTAAGACTTCCTAGGTGTATGTGAATCCGCTTGTTGAGGCTGAGCTGTCTCTGTGCACTTGTGGTTGGTATTTTCAGAAACAGACTGAATTCTTTCCTTCCCATTTAGAAATCTGTTTGTCTGTGGTCTCGTGTTGGGATTTGAAAGCCAGATGTTTTTGCTGCTTCTCGCTTCTCTAGGTCACTTTTCTGTTGCAAACCTGTTTTTCTCATTAGGCAGTAAAGATCTCCATAAATTGTTCTACCTTGCTTAGTAGAATGTCTGTGTAATAATAATGCCAGTGCCTTGCGTGTGTATAGCATTTTATGGTTTTCCCAAGCATTTTTGCCTAAATTATCTCACTGTGCAATGCTGTCTTGGTGTTCTGTATTTATGCATTTTCATCAACCTAGATACTTTTCTTTCTTTCTTCTACTACTTTGAGGCTATGACACAGTGTTTACTCCCTACCCTCTTCATTTTATTTTCCCCAAGGACCAAAGGTAGCAAAGAGATTTTTCAAACAACAGTAAAATCATGAATAATTGATCCTGTTTTCTGATGGCAAAGTGAAGATAACCTGGATACTGTTTACATATTCTGAGAATTATCTTCTACTTCCTTGGTTTATTTTCTTAGCAGCAGTGCTGAAAATATTTTATCGTAATAATTGCACCTCCCCACACTCCCCCACCTTCTTTAATCAGTGAAACACTGAGTGGTGGAAGTGTGTAAGTTAGAGACACATAGTCATTTGTAAGTGCTTTTTGGTTTTGTACTTAGAGATTATTTTTCTCATTTCTCAGGTTTAGAGCATTATGACTGATAGTATTCATCCCTGGTGGAGAAATTATAACTTCATTAGCACCTTTGTATTCTTGGAATTACATGGTTGCACAGTGTATCATTCATGAAATACAAAGCGCTTCAAATTAAAGCCTAAAAGGTGAATCTGTAAGTTGTGTTTTAAAGGTTTTCTGTAGAGCATTTTGTAAACTCCTTTAAGGTCCACTGAGGCAGGCCCACAAATTCCTTGGGCTCACTTCTTACTGTCCCACGTCTTGTCTCTGTTATCTCCACCCTTCAACTCCAGATGGTGGGGTCCATCCGCGACCAGATGACTGTTTAGTCAGACAGACTGTCCAATTTCAGGGCTGAGAAATACCAGCAAGGCTATATGGGCTCTTCTGTTCTCTCCATTCCCATGTACCATCCTTGAACGATCAGGGAGCCTTAGCCTATTCCATCTAAGGAGTGGAGCTTTTCTGAACCCCAAACTATCTTGCTGTAGTTTCTGTTCTATTCTACAAACACTGAGTGCCTGCAGTCCACAAGGCACTGTTAGGGGGTCTGGATGCAGCAGAAAAGGCTTAGACAAAGTAAATGCTCTTGTGGCCAACTCCATCTTTTGGACTCATCAAAGATAAGCCGTGTAATTCTTTGCACAGAAGTTCTTCAGTAACTTTAAGGCTATGCTCTGAGTCCTTCTGAGTCTCCACATCAAGCTAACCCTCCAGTTAAACCGGAATAATACAGCTTCAGGTCTTTTCATTATGTATTGCTCTTTCAATTAATTTTAATATTGAATATCCAGGTCAATATTGGTTATACATTTAATTAAATTGATTTTAGTAGAACTTATTTTTATAAAGCCACTATCCACTTGACGAAATGCTAAAAAATAGCTGTAAAAAATATAAAGAAGAAATTATCTGGAATCCTGTTAACCACAGTTAAAATGCTGGTATTTTCTCTTTAGGATTTTCCAACTTATATCTATTTACATAATTGAGATTACAAGTTTGTATTTTGTTGTCCAGTGTTGTTGCTTATTTTATATTCGATATAAAACATTGTATGCATACACATCATTTACATGGCTAAATAATAGTCCAGTTAGATAGACTTTCTTAAGGTTAAATCATGGAATAGTAGTAGAGATTCCAGAGGTGGGCTGCGCTGTTTCCTCTTTATTAAGTCTTCAGCCCCCTAAGCCACTATGCTTCTGAGTAATAATAGTGGAATAATAATTTGAGGAAGGAAGGTGTTGGAATCCTTTTCTCCTGTGAATATTTTATTAGGTTAATCTGGATCTCTTGCTTTCCCTCTTTCTGTCTGCTCCTTTGTGTTTCCTCATAGTCATGCTCTGCCCATTTGCTTGGAGAACAGGGTCGACAACAGTGTTTTCTTGTAACATGCATTACAGTACCCAGGTGGCTGCTTGTGAGGGTCTGTTTCTACCGGGCTCAGGCTTGAGGAGTGTCTTGGAGGCTGTGACTTGGGACTAAACAATGGCAAGCTTACTCTAGTCCTTGGGTTGCAGGCCTCCAGCTGAACCAGAAGGCCCTCACCACCTTCCCAGATGTGGTGGTCGTGCGGGTGTCCACGCCCTCCGTGCAGTCAGACAGCGACATCACTGTCTTGAGGCACCTGGAGAAGCTGGGCTGCCGCCTGGTCAACAGCTCACAGAGCATCTTAAACTGCATCAACAAATTCTGGACATTCCAAGAGCTGGCTGGCCATGGGGTCCCCATGCCAGACACCTTCTCATATGGTAAGTACTTAAAAGGCAGTGGAAACTTATTTTTCTAACCCTGTGCATGTCTGTGCTATTTCTCCCTGGAAGGGGATCTTCCTTGCTGCCCTTTATAAGTGAGTCTGTATCTTTACTAAAAGAACACCTTGAGCCTGGACTGTGGCCATCTCTCTGAAATAACTTTGCTTTTTTCTTTATGTAAGTCACTCACTAAATATGCGCTTGTGCCAGCCAGAGACCATAGGAGACACTGAGCTCTGACAGAAGCATTCCCAGAACTCAGAGACAGAATACAAGACACAAAGTCACAGTGAAGTGCAGTTGGTGCAGCTGTAGTAGGAGCTAGCACCCCTGGATAGTATAGGAATATGTATTGGATGGCTCCCAGTGCAGCTTAGAAGACATTGAGGGACACTTGCTAAAGAAATAGCATCCAAGTGAGTGAAGTTAGCCGTTAAAATAAGGAATCACAGAAGCAGAGAGCAGAATATAGAAAAACCTAGGAGTAAGCAAAAATACGACCTATTGGTGGTATTGTGAGTAGTTTGTAGAATGTTAAGAGAATTAGAGTTGAGATACAAGATTGGGGACACAGTCGGATGTATTGTGATACCAGCACTTCAAAGGCTTGAGGCAGGAGGGTCACCGTAAGTTTGAGGCCAGCCTGGACTACATAGCAAGACCTCATCAGCCTCCTCAGAAAAAAAACCATCAAGATTACAAAGACAAGAAGGCCATATATAGCATGTGGAGGACATACAGGAAGTTACTGAAGGGCTTTCATCAGGAAGTTGGCCTGATTAGAGTCACAAGCAGAAGATCACTTTGGCCATCCCATGGAGAAGGAATCGGATAGGGCAAAGTAGGCTTTTTAAATGCCTGAGTGAGTAACAATGGCCTAAAACTTACAGTGAGGATGGCGATAAGTTAGCCGATTCAGGAATTATGAAGCACATAGAAATGAGAGGAGATGGTGATTGATTGGGTGTGGGGAGTATGGAGAAGAATCAGGGTGACTGGTTTCTGGTTTGCATAACCAGAGGCGAACATGGACTGGAAGAGTGGGAGAGGAGAAGCAGACTGGTTAGGGGGTGAGTGGTTTTGAGGGGAGGCACTTTCTGTTTGAGATGTCGCAGTATGTGCAAGTAAAGACACTTAGTAGGTAACGGTAAATGGATCTGGAGCTCCCAAAAGACATGCAGACTAGAGACAGGGATTTGGAAACCTATATCATGTTAAGCAAAGTCACAGGAATGTTGACACTACTCAGTAGAATATATGGAATAAAAAGAATAATGGACTAAATCATATGCTTAATGGGATTGAAGTGATACAATTTGCGTTTTACTATAGGTATTTTACTACAATAAAACATTAAATTAAAAGGAGGGGGTCCAGAGATTTAGTTCAGTGGTTCTGGCGCCTGCCTGGCAAGCACAACGTCCCTGGTTCAATCCCGGGTAACCACATACAACAATACCAGGCATGATGGCCCACACCCACCAGCAATCTGTACCACATACCACAAATGCTGGGCTTGGGGACTCAAGCCTGTAATCCCAGCATTAGGGAGGCAGAGGCAGGAGGATTGCTAAGTTTGAGATTTGCCTGGGTTACATAGTGAGCTCAGGGCCAGCCTGAACTACAAAGCAAGACCCTTATCTCAAAAAAAAATCTTTTAGGGAATGAATAAAGGAAGGAGAATGTATAAAGTAAATTAGGCACAAGTGGAGAGGTGAAAAGAGGCCCTAGACACCAGTGGGAAGACTCTTTGGAGAGAGATGGTATAACTAAGTGTCCCGTGACTTCTAAAGGACCAGTCATGTCAGTGCTGAGATATGCATTGGGTTTAGCATAGTACAGTTGAATAAATACAATGTCAGGCTTCCGGTAAGGAGAGAGGCCCAGTTGTCAGTGTTAGGGACTAAGAGGAAGCAAGGAGATGGAAACTGTTTCCGTAACTCCTTCCAGCAACTGTGCAAGTGGCCTGTGTTGCAGCCAAGGGACGATGCAGAGCCAAGGAACTGAGACTTTATTTAACATGAGAGAGAACTGACCACACTCCAAATGTGGATGAAATATACAGTGATGTGTTACTCCTGAACAGAAAACCGTTATATCATTCAATGCATCTGTGAAACACATCTCTCCAGCATATTTTGGGGCACGAGGAAGTAAACAAAAAGGACGTCTAAGAGACCTCCATATGTGTTACAACCCCCAACAAACATCAAACTTCACTTCATAGACAAGAAAGCCCTTCAGACTCTCATCTGAAGCCCAGGTTCCCCTGGGTTGGAAAAGTTATCCCACGAGTTGTTTGGTCCTTTATAAACCCCTAGGGAGAAGCAAGAAGAGAATCCTGGCCTCACAGGAGCGAAAAATAATGGCTGGTAATCTTCCAGCCACTAAGGTGACAACCATTAAAAACCAGCTCCAAGAACCAGAAAGAGGGCTAGCCATGAATTACAGAACAAATGTCATCCCTCAGGACCATAGTACAGTTGTCAACACTCATCATATTGGCCCTAAAAGGTCAACATAGTGTGAGTGGGAAGCTGAGGAACCTTATTAGAGACTTTAGAAACATTTCTTAGTTTTGAAATAAAAACTTAGAGTGTTGCAAAACCAGTTGAGGCTTTAGAGGTGTGCTTTAACTTGGATGAGCCAAATCTCCAGATGTGGTTTTCTATTGCTGCATAACAAACTACAAAAACCTTAGCAGCTAACAAACACTGGTGGGTTCTCTCTCAGTTCCTGTGGGCCAGAAGTACAGCCACAGCATAGTGTCTGACCAGGCTGAAATCAAGGTGTTGTCTGGGGCTATAGTTGAGGTTTGGTGTTTTGTTTTGTTTTGTTTCTGAGACAAGGTCTCACTTTGTAGTTCAGGCTGGCTCTGAGCTCACTGTGTAGCCCAGGCAAACCTTAAACTCAGCAGTCCTCCTGCCTCTGCATCCCAAGTGCTGGGATTACAGGAGTGAGCCACCATGCCCAGTGAGGTTTGTTTTTTTTTCTTTTTCTTTCTCCTCCCCAACATTACTTCGTGTTGAGATTCAGTTCCTTGCAGTTGTAGGTCCAAGGTCTCTACTTCCTTACTAGCTGTCAGCTGTGGGCCAGTTGAAGTTCTGACGAGTCACCCTTGCCTTCCAGCCACACAGCCCTCTCTGTAGCATGACAGTTAGCTTCTGCAAGAACAGAAGAAGAGTCTCCAGTGCTTTACCTTCTTTTAAGGGCTTATTTGATTAGGTCAGTCCACCAAGGATCATCCCCCACTTGACAACTTGATGCCAGTCAGTTATTAATGTAATTACAGGAATGATATCCCGTCATGTTCAATGGTTCCTCCTATATTCAAGAGGCATTTTGTTAGGAATATTCACCAGAACATGAGAATATTCTTGGCCATGCCAGAATTCTGCTTATCAGTGCTATTGCGAAGGGAACACTACCTATCACGTGGCTGGATGAGGATTCCTTGGATCATAGCACCTGCACCCTGCTCCATGTAAAAGATGTTGGTCTTGATAGATGTTGGTTTCTTTACCTCCCTATTCCCACTGTTTACATTACAGGTGTATGTCTCCTGGATTGGAAGTGTTTCAACCAGACAGATATGAGGCCCCTCGGATTTCCAGGGGGCCCAGGGGGTGAACCACTGCCTGTCATCAGCCTTGACCTTCACTGACTCTCGGCTTTTCTTGGCAGGTGGACATGATGACTTTTCCAAAATGATTGACGAGGCTGAGCCCCTGGGCTACCCAGTGGTGGTGAAGAGCACACGAGGCAATCAGGGTCAGTGCCGCTCTGGGGCTACCTGGGCAGTGAGTCCATCAGGGCCGCAGTTCTGCCGTGCAAGACCCCAGACCCGCGGGAACGTCGCTTGAGGAGCTTGCAGTGCAGTTCTCTTTGCCCCGTCATGTTGTCCTGCTCTCCCCTTCCCATCTTTTATCAGACCCTTCTGTCTACTGCAGCAGAGCCCCTCCCTGATTAGTTGCTTCCTTAAGTCCACTGCTGGTGCTCCCTCTGTTGCTTTTGAAGTATTTTCTCTGAAACATGAGATCTGTTCTTGTGCTCCCTTGCTGCACAACCCTTCCAAGCTCCTGTGCTGCCTGTTTGACAAAGTCCATGTCCCCATTCACAAGCTGAAGGCCCTGTGCAGACACACAATCTCCCTCTGCAGCCCTCTTTGGTCAGCCCTCTATATGCCTTTCAGACTACAGTGGAC
>PVIC010010344.1:0-43286 GCA_004025085.1 Thryonomys swinderianus | reverse complement strand
AGTAAGTAACAAGGGGAAGAAAAAATATGATGGTATTAAAAAAGGGAAACAAACGTGTATAGGGGTGGGGGTTGTAGGGTGGGTGGAGGAATGGGAAAAAATGAGAATTGAATTGTGTCATATACTGGTACAAATCCTCAATATTGTGTGTGATCATAATGTGTACATATACTGTACCAATAAAGATTTTTAAAAAGAATAAAAACTCTCAATGTTGAATGTGATGATAATGTATACATAAAATATACCAATAAAATCAATTTTAAAAAGAAGAATACAACCCTTCCAGGTCCTGTCCCCAGTGATCTAGCCTACTGAACAGGCCAATAAACTCACCAATTAATCTGTCCCTATGACATAAACACCTCCTATACACATAAGACTAAGGGGGAATATTTAAGGCTCAAACCACAATAATTGACTTCTCAGCTGTAGTGTAATTGATATCTTCATGAAAGACCTTCTATTTAGCCAGTTTTGGAAATAAAGCTATTGTAATACTTCTGCACAGGATTTGATTTTCTCACTTAAACACCTTTTCAACTACAAAATGCCTTTGCTTTCAGAACACCTCTGTTTCACAAACTGTGATGAAGTGAAAGATTTATTATGTGAAAATGTTTTCTTTGGTTAACCTTTGCCTAATACTAGCTTCGCTGATTATTCTACTAATAAATTACATCAAATATTTGCATTGGAGAAGTCAATTTCCCCCACACACACAGATTGGAAAGGAGAGTGGGCAGAATTTATAACTGGGAATTTAAGAATAGAATAAGATTTGCAGAAAATATTCTGTCTAGGATTTTATTAGTAGAAATAGGAAATTACTTTTCAACATTATAACAGATATCCTCCCTATTCCTAAATCATCAGGAACACAAACAATAGAGTGGGTCAGTTGTGATTATGACTCTAGTTATCATGGCCAGTTAGAAACAGGTACTTTAACATTTATTTTTGCAATTGAGGGCTTAACTTATTTTTAAATGTTGAAAGGTAGTTTATTTTCATCCCATACAATCTAGTCTTGATGAATCTTAATCAAATTCTCCTCTCTAGATAGTATGGGTTTTGCAAATCTTTTGATGATTATTTAGAGAGATCAGTATCCTAACTAAAGACAGGAATGTGGGTAAATAAGGAGCTGTATACCACAATGGTGGCATTTGGCATTAAAATAAGAGCAATTTCCTAAGATTAACTAGATCAGATGGCAGAAACTGATGACCTTTATGCTTATAGCAGAAAGAAAAGGTAGATATCATCTGGCCTTTTACAGTTTGGGTGTCTGTCACCAGGAGAAGCAAAACTCTTTTCTAAGTTGCCACTAAAAAGAAAGATACTTAGCTCTCTGCTTCTAACCAAGAACTCGACATGAAAAAGAAAATAACTTCAGCTCCCATATTAAATTTGAGTTATGACGCTATAGAGAAGCTGATATTTCCAAGAAGAGTTATAACAGCAGTAAAAGGGCCATTTGCTTCCAACTTTGAAAGAGTGACAGCCCACCAGAGTCCTGGTACAACCCACCTACCTGCAGCTTTCAGCTTTTTCCACAAAACAGCAGCATCTTACCATTCTGAGTCACTTAGCAAAAGAAAGGGCAATCTTGGCATAACATTAGCAGTTAATCAGATAATTGCTGAACCTCTTGCCAATGGCCTACAGCCATTCGCAGTTCTGAATAATAAGTGGATTATTAATTTCTTCATCCTGGCCCTAAGCCCCTGCCCTGGCTCCCTTTGCTGCCTCTTGAGTCCCTGCTGTGTCAGCAGTCCCTCTCCGATGCCTGGGCTTTCCATCTTCTACATAAACCAGGAGGCAAATTGTTGCTTCTGGACCCCATGGCTAAATCCCTTCCAGCACTAAAAATGCAGAGGTTGTGGGATTTTTCTTCTGGAAGTCTGTTTTCAGTTGTTCCAAGGTTATCAAAATCAATCCACAGTGGAAGATAGTGAATGATGCTTTTCATCTTTACAGAAATTACGGTTGTTGGCATGAAACAGTGCAACTCTTTTAATATCTGTATTGCAGGAAATTTTATACCATATTCTAGCCAATAATTTCTTAATCAAATATATATTAATTAAAACCAATGTAATAAATTCTTCAGGAAGCAAAGTAAGATGTAGATCAACAGGGCTGGAGATTTACCTCAGTGGTTCCAGCGCCGGGCCTCCCAAGCCCAATGTCCTGAGTTTGATCCCGGTGACCACATACAATGCTGGGCATGGTGACTCAGGCCCACCAGCAATCAATGCCACATACCACAGTGCTGGGCGTGGTGGCTCACGCCTGTAATCCCAGCACTTGAGAGGCAGAGACAAGAGGATTGCTGAGTTTGAGGCTTGCCTGGGCTATATAGTGAGCTCAGGGCCAGCCTGAACTACAAAGCGAGACCCTGTCTCAAAAAAAAAAAAAAAAAGATATAGATCAACAGATACCTCTGCAAATAAAGCACAGAGCCCTACAATAACAACTAAAATATAAGCAAGAAATTATGCACAAGGTGCGATCGAAACAGAGTGAATTTTCATTGCATTTTTACAAGCATTTCAACAAGAAATACATTCCCTTCGATCACTCTCAAAATAATCCTTCTCAACATTGGCTTAGGGTATGGCTTTATGAACAAAACCTCTATAGCATGAGATCTAGCAGAAGAAATCAACAAATGGGATGTCTTCTTGTTACAAAGCTTCTGCAGGGCAAAGGAAACCACCAGCAGAGAGAAAAGACAACCAACAAATTGGGAAAGAATCTTTACCAGCTGTCTCTCAGACAAAGGCATACTGTCTAGGATATATAAAGAGCTTAAAAAATCAGTCCCCCAAATTTTAAGACCCAATTCAAAAACAGGCAGCTGAAATGAACAGACACTTTTCAGAGGAAGAAGTAAAAGCTGCCAAGAAGTATATGAAGAAATACTCAACATCAATGGTCATTCTAAAGAGGCAGGTGAAAACAACACTAAAATTTCATCTCACTCCGCAAAGAGTAGCTGTTATCTCGAAATTAGCCAGCAACAAATACTGGTGAGGCTACAGAGAAAAAGGAAGCCTCCTCCACTGTTCGTGAGAATGTAGACTGGTACAACCTCTATGGAAGCCAGTGTGGAGATTCCTTAAAAAACTAGGATTGGAGGTCCCATTTGACCCTGCTATTGCCCTGCTAGGAATATACACAAAAGAATTAAAAGAGTCATATCATAGTGATATATGTGCACCCATGTTCATAGGAGCTCAGTTTGTGATAGCTCAGTTTTGGAAACAACCCAAATGCCCATCAACTGGAAACTCAGTAAAGAAGATGTGTTTTTTTTCTGTAAAATGGAATATTACTCTGCCATAAAGAATGATAGGTCTGAGTCATTTATACTCACATGGATATATGTCCTTCAGGACATACTCATAAGTGAAATAAATAGGTCACAGGTGTGTAAATATCATATCTGTTCTCTGCTATGAGAAACTGAAGATGTTAATGAGTTCTAGAATGTATGATGGATATTGTAAAGTAGAAAACATTCAAAGGGAAATGTGGAGGGGTAAGGAAGGGTAAAGAAAAAATATGATGATAAAAAAAGGGAAAGAAAGTTTACATATTGCGGGGGTGGGGGGTTGTAGGGTGGGTCAGGAAATGGGGAAAATGAGAATTAAATCATGTCATACACTGGTACAAATTCCCAATATTGAGTGTGATTATGATGTGTATAACAATGTACCAATAAAGATAAATTTAAAAAAAATAGTCCTCCTCACTTCCACCACATTTGTCTCCCTTGTGACCCTTCTGGTCACTTCCAAAGCAGTTATAAAGATCTCTTTTATGACTGTGTTTTTGTGGCCGCCACAGTGAGCTGAATTGATTTAAAACATTGGCCGAAATTTCTGTCAAATAAAAACAGTTGTTATAGGTCTTCATCTACCTTGTTTACCTTGTCAGGCAACACATAACTTGTGGCTTTTCCTCAAAGATAAAATACCACGAAAGGTAAATGTTTTGAATCCATTCAGGACATCAAGGCAACTGCAAAAGTGAGACTGAAAAGGGAAGACGGCTCCGGAAATGCCTGGGAAAGCGGCGGAGTGGGCGGCCAGGGGTGTGAGGCGCTGGAAGCACTGCGAGGGAGGGAGTGTGTGTTAATGCTAATGTGCCTTCAACTGTAACAATTTAAAAAATTTAAACACGCACTACATTACCACACCTTCTCCACAAAAGAGGGAAATAAATTTGAAAAGATAAAGCATCGCCACAAAACTAAAGGGCCCCAAAGGCTACAGTAATAAACTAATAATCTAGTTCTTCAGAACTAGACATAGAATCGTCAGAAAAAGGGTAGATTTCTAAAATGTGTTATAGGTAGAATCAGTATAGTGTATAGATGAGGGAGAAAAAATTATATAGATTCTTCTATGTTTTCTAACATAATTTTCACGACATTCACCCCAAACTATGGTCTCTAAAAGTATGATCAGATTAAGATTGCCCAGTTAGACAAAAAGGGAGTGGGATCAAAACAAAGTCTCATAGAAAAACAGTAACTGGGACACAAGCAGTTAATTTAGAGATATATAGAATTACCAAATACCTTACAATTCATTTAAACTACCTTTCTTCCATTGCAACTAGAGGACATAAACCCAAGAGCATAACCACTTTTACCAGACTAGAACCTAAAATGACTTTTGAGTCCAATACAGGAACCTCTGTAATTACAACTTTATTGTACACTATGATCTTACATGAGAGTGGAAACAAGACCTCTTTGCTAAATTAGTTGCTCTGGCTTCTTTGACTGTTGTCCAAATAAACTGGCATCCTTCCTTCCTTTCTTCTTGTTTCAACTCTAGGTTACATCACCATGCTACTATGATGTTCTCTCTGAATGTTAATTTGACCATGGCATTCCCCTTTGAAAGCCATTGGCCACATCTTCACTCTATATTGTATCAAGTCCAAATGGCCTGGCTAACTCCTCACTCTGGTGATCTCATGCCTGCCCAACACTTATTAACCACACTAGCAACTCCTACCTTTATACCACCTATTCCTCTTGGCTTCTGAATCAGTCAGTTTAACAAATGCTTCACAAGAGTAAATGCCTTTATACCTCTGCTGTCAGTGTCTCCACCATCTGGGCTTCCTTTCACAGAATGAAAACAAGTAAATGAAGGAGCTGTCCAGAGTATAGCTGGAGCCCAAAGAGAGAGTGGCTTCTTCTATTTGCCATGCTTAGGAGAGGTTTCATGCAGTGATCCCTTGAACACTTTGAAAGCCTTAATAGTGAGTAGGTGTTTGACAGATAAATGGGGTATAAGATTTATAATTGCACTGGGTGTAGTGGCTCATTCCTCTAATCCCAGCAATCAGGAGGCAGAGGCAGGAGGAGTGCTAAATTTGAGGCTTGTCTGGGCTACATAGTGAGCTCAGGGGCAGCCTGGACTACAAAGTGAGACCCTGTCTCAAAAACAAAAACAAAAAAATGCCGGGCGTGGTAGCTCATGCCTGTAATCCCAGCACTCGGGAGGCAGAGACAGGAGGATTGCTGAGTTTGAGGCTTGCCTGGGCTACATAGTGAGCTCAGGGTCAGCCTGAACTACAAAGCGAGACCCTGTCTCAAAAAAAAAAAAGTTTGTTAAATATATTATATCTTTATATCTGTATTTATGAACTAGTTAGGTTGGCTCTCTTGACTACTGTGGAAGTTTACCTGTCTGAAGCAAATCAGTTTAATCCTATATATCTAGGTTTTTCAGGGCTGGAGGTTTAGCCCAAATGGTACCTCACCTACCTTGGAAGCACAAGGGCCCAAGTTTGATCCCTGGTACCAAAAGATAGACAGATTGACAGACATAGATGATAGATAGATAGATATAGATGATAGATAGATAGATAGATATAGATAGATAGATAGATAGATAGATAGATAGATAGATAGATGATAGATAGATAGATAGATGATAGATAGATAGATAGATAGATAGATAGATAGATAGATAGATAGATAGATAGATAGAGATATTTTTTTTATTCAGTGCTAAGATTGCATTTTCAGGGAAGGAGTTAAGTGAAATGATTCAATGAAGATAAGAAAGAAAATTCCCAAAGATGGGAATGTTAATTTGACTATGGCATTCCTCTTTGAAAACCAGTAGGTATATATAACCCACAGTACCAGCATTGAGGGAAAAAGAGTCAAAAGTTGTTCAGGATCAAGGACCTGGGAGAAGCCACCCAGATCATTGGTGACAAACTGCCTGCAGACCTACCTGATCATCCATCTGAATGTCTTTAATGCAGTGGTCAACCTGGTATAGCCTAGAGCACGAATATATCAAAGGAAATTTGGTTCTGAAATATAAAATTTAATACATCAAAGTTTACCAGTCAGACATGAGAGAGAGACAGGAAGTAGATTTAATATTGTATTTGGCCATCACAGCCCCAGTACATCTGCCATAATTTACCCAAAGGCCTCCGGGGCACCATATATGATGAACACAATTTTATTCTCCTGATACAGTTTTAAGGGTCGCCCCTATTACTGAAGCTTTCAAGATGAGAAATGACCATATGTGACTAGTCTTCAAAGAATCTCACCACCAAACAGAGCATCTGTGAGCAAGAAGAGCTGAAGGGGCTTTCAACGAGGCTCAAGCCATTCAGCCAGCAAAAGGTATTGGGCCAGAAGAGTAAGTTAATTATTCCAAGATGGAAAAGAAAATAGAACAATTACTCGTGGATAATTTATATGTAAAGTACAAGAAGCAGGAAAAGAAAAGCTCAGGAAAGTCATACAGCCTAAAAATGTGTACAGGTGGAAACACTATGATCAGAGCTCTGCAGGGTAACCAGTTTCTTAAACATTCTCTATCAAGGATCCTCTGAAAATGGCCTGGGCTGACTGAGAAGAATATGCGAAGAAAAAACAAATGCATGAGCTTAGTCAGAGATCTACACAAAGGAAGTGAGGAGAGATGAAGTCGTGAGACTTGGGCAGATCATTGGTAGGAGCCTCTGAATCATATATAGAGAAGCAAAAACACAAGAATGTGTAAAACAAGAGCAATGTTACTTTGTAAATTGTTCTCACATCCATCATTTCTTCATGGTAATCTTTCTACAATTGAAATCCTCACTTTCTTCCTTTGCATCATCTTCTCTTCTCTGCCTCACCCTCAACATCATCCCTTAACCTTTAACGTGTGCTGCAAACTCACCTATGAAAGCTTCTTTCTGATGCCCAGACAAGGTCAGACCCTCGTCTTCCTATAATGTATTCTCAGAACACTCTGGAAAACTCCCAAAGAGGGCAATCCTGGGACTCTTTGGTCCCTCAGTGGCCCAATCTTCTAAGGGACTGAAGCCCCATCTAGTTTTTCTCCTCTGTATGTCTAGGGAATCTCCCTGATTCTCATGGTCCAAGATGCAGCTCTGGACAGCATCCGTATTCCAGTCAGTAGGACAGAGGAAAGGCACATAAGCAAATGGCAAAACATACCTACAATGTACTTCAATGGAAGGTTGCAGAAACTGTCACGTACATTTTCACATTTATTCTGTTCCTCAGCACTTAGTCATTTTGACATAGGGGAAGTAGAGGTAACGCTCAACCCTGCAAGGTACCTGAAATGTGAATTTGTGTTCTCTAAAATCCAAGAATAAGTTGTAGAAACATCAGAGGTTAACAGTAGAAAAAATTTATTGAGACAAAGATAGCTTCTGTCTAAAACAGAATGAAGGCAGAACCACATGTGGGTTACCCACCCACCCTGATTCCCCAAGGTGTTTTATTGGACAAAGCCATAAGGTGAGGTGGGTACAAAGTGGGACAAAACTATAGTCAAGTAATAAGATTATAAGTACAATTGCTTAGGTAATGTTGGTCCAGTGGGAAATCACAAGGCAGGCATGAAGTGGGACAAAGCCGAGATCAACCAACAAGTTCACAACATAGTCACTTAGGTGATACTGCTTAAATGGGGATCAAATGGGGCAGCAAGTCACATAGCAGGAGTACAAGGAAGGAACAAGGATTTTCCACAGGGGAAGGTCGGGGACCTTTCCTGGAAGGGATGGGTTAGAGTCTTGGTTCCCTACTCAACTGATTAACACTTATTTAGACTGTCAATCAAAAACAAAAGAATATCTCAGGAGGCAGAGACAGGAGGATTGCTGAGTTTGAGGCTTGCCTGGACTGCATAGTGAGCTCAGAGCCAGCCTGAACTACAAAGCGAGACCCTGTCTCAAAAAAAAAAAAAAAAAAAAAAGAGAATATCAACCACTGCTATTTATCCCTAGAGGAAGTATCTGGGTATAGTAGTTTCTCTTTTTATAATGCTAACCAGTGAATATGCCTCACTGTTTTCCCATGCCAAGAGCCCAGCTTATAATAATTTCTAACTAATTTAGCTATCTGCAATAAGATAGCCATACATTACTTCATTCCAAAAAAAAAAAAAAAAGATTGGGAAATGTTTGCTCTATGACAGCTATAAATTCTCTTGCTCTTATTCAAAATTGAATAAGAAAACCCAACATTTGAAGGCCAAATTTGCAGACTGTATATTATGTGTATTCCTGTCTTATCAGATTGTTCCATTTCTTCAATGAAGTATATAATCTTTCAAATCAAGAGCTGAGTTCAGCTTGGTCAACAAGGTATCCACTGCATCTAGCATGGTGTCTGGTATTTAGGACTTAGTAAGCATCAATAAGAGATAGTCTTTGAATGAATGCCAATGACCATAGGGCTTTACATTTATTAATTATTATTTCAGCAGTACATATTTGTAGAGTACAGTGTAAAAATTCAATGTGTCTACAAAATATGCAATGATAAAATCAAGGTAGTTAATTTTTTCCTCTTACTAAACATGCTTTTAAATGTTTTATTAAAATAGTAGTTGGAAATATGAATAGGGTGCATTGCGGTATCTCAATACATGTGTATAATATGCAATGATTAGAGCAGGGTAATCAACATTTCTATTGCTCTATAAATCATTTATGTTTGGAATCATATTAAAAGACACAGATTGACTGAATGGGTATAACAATAAACCCAACCATACACTGTCTATGAGATACTTCACTAGTAAAGATACACGAAGTATGAAAGTAAAAAGATAGAAAATGATATTTCACACAGAAACCATAGGCCCACATATAAATAAATTATACTTCTACAAAATAGACTGAAAGACAATAGGATTTATGGCAATTCCATAAAACATTATTAAGTATCTTCAGTCTTCAAGTTGTGTGAGTAATTATAGATATAAAAGGATGAATAAAATAAGGTCATGGTGTACTGGGAAGGACACTGACTGTTAGTCCTTTTGTCCTTTTCTTTGTTGTTATTTGTTGAGACAGGATCTCATGTTCAGTTCAGGATGCCCTTGAACTCACCTTGTAGCCCAGCCAGACCTTGAATTTATGCCAATCCTTCTACATTAGCCTCTTGAGTGCTGGGACTCTAGACATGTGTCACTGTGCCTGGCTTAGTGCACCTTTTTGAAACCCCTGTTACCTACCCAAATTATGCATGATTGGTTAGATTCAGTGATAGGTCTGGCCCTCTCGAGAAAAGCCAAAATGGCATTCCCAACAAGAACTGCCCTTCTCTTTCCCACAATGCCCTGTTTCCCCCTTGTTACACCAAAACCAATCAATTAAAAAACTACCTGGTGCTCTCCCACCCCAAACTGCTAGTCCCCGCTCTAAGGTACACATACCTGCCTGCATGCTTTGTCACCCCCTACACACACTACTCTGTTTGCAGAGCAGTCTGGCAGGTACCCCTCCCCAGTAAAAACTGCTACTGGGCACCTGAGTCTCAACCCATTTTATCTTGTATTATTCATAGACTTTTGTACCCATATGATGGAAGGGGCCTTTCAACAACAGAATGCTTCTTTGAGGTTGGAGAAATGTGTTGAGTGGCAGGATGGAGTAATGAGATGGACTTAAAATCCTTGAAGTCATATTAATAAATTTAAATGATCTGATAGAAAAAAAAGCCATCTAACTCAGTGATTCCTATGAGAATTCCATGGGGCAAATTTTAAATTGGTTCTCTCTCTCTCTCTCTGAACCATAAGGTCCACTGAGTTATCATCTTGAAGCCTAAAGTGAGGAAACATTTTCAAAGATGCCGGCTACAAACTCAAAACCAAATATGATAGTGCTAGGAAATGTGGTCTTTGAAAGGTGATTAGGTCATGAGAGCAAAGCCTTTGCGAATCAGATTAGTGCCTTAAACAAGGCTCCAGAAATCTCCTTGGCCCCTCTGCCATGCTGAGGATATATCAAAAAGATAACTAAGTGTGACTCATAAAGCAGCCCTCCCTGAATCTGCCATTTGCTTATGTCTTGATCTTAGACTTTCCAGAAATAAATATCTGTCACTTACAAGCCAATGGTTCATGACTTTTTGTCATAGCAGTCTGACCAGACTAGGACAATGCTCAAGTTATTTTTGCCAATAGATATGAAAATACAATAATTCAACAATGTCTCCCCTACCTAATTTCCTCAATTAAACTCATTACTAAAGCAGTTGTAATATTTTATGGCTTGTGTCACAACAGACATCTGAAGTAGAAGGAGAAAGCTACTGATTTCCCCTCCACAGTATCTTAAGGGCAGGGAGGAGTTAGTGGGTCTTAGGAGCATAGTGGCTAGGATGCATGTACTCTTGTGCTTACAGACCTAGGTTCAGCCTGGGCTTGTAGTTACCTTGGGAAAGGTTTTGTAAATCTTTAAGACTCAATTCTCTCATCTGACAAATGAGGGCAAACTCAGGACGTTTGCAGGTGTTTTGGAGAACAATACAAAATATGGAAACCATTTAGAGTTTTGGGGAAAGCGACTATATCTAGAGTCAGTGGTCTTTTTATAACTGCTAACTGAAATGAATGCTAAAGAGTCTGTACAAATTTCTTTAGCTTTTAAGACACATGAATATCTATTATCAACGTAAATTAGGAGACACATTTGATTTGTTTAGATCCCTTTTTCATTTTTATGTTAATGTCAAATACCTGATATCACTATATTTGTGGACTTCCCATCAAGTTATAACAGACTTTTTTCTTTATAAATTTGCCTGTGACTTTTTAAAATTAGAAAGTGCAATTCTTTCTTCTCAAGGTATTACAAAGCCACGCTGATAAGATCTGTGAAGTAGGAGTCCCTCTCTAATATACAATGCATTTGAAGATCCAAGACCAACTGGTACTTCTTAATTTACTTGGTTTCCTGCTATCACCCAAAAAATGATCCAGTATTAATTACTTTGCCTTTAAAAATCCTCAAATATTCAACAGATAGCTTAATGATAACTTAGAAAATAAAAGTGAGAAGACAAATTATACTCTGCAAACTGAGTATGTACTATTCTTAGTGAACAGTTAAAAAAATTTTTGAGACATTAAAAAATAAAAGAACAGAACTTCAAGATAATACCTGTCAGAAGGGGGAAGATGGTAGAGGACATCTTTCAAAACTCCTATGGCAGTGTACCCAAACAGAAAAGTACTAGCAGAGGTAGTACAGAAAGATTAAATATGATCTTGAACAGTGATATCTCCAGAGATCTTAGGCTTTTTATTCTTCCAGACCTAAAAATTGTCAGGGTTTTGAGTAAATCACAAAAGCAATTGTCATCGAGAACTTTCACAGCTGCTCAAACAACTATTTTAAGGCAAGAAAAGCAGGCGGACAGAATATTGCAGTAGGGAGTCAGCAAAATGAATAAGGATGGAGAATATAAAACACAGTTAGAAAGTAAAAGTTGCCATGTTTGAGGCAATTCGGCCTCTGTGTTTACATTTATATGGAAGGCTGTTTATGGGCCTGTCACGGTGTATGATTTTACAATTCTAATGTATGACAGTATGGCTATGGAAAGTACTGGGAAGACAGTGATAGATGAGCATCCAAGACAGAGTTCAGGTTTAACTCCCTGGCAATTTCTCCAATAGCTCAAAATTCAGAATTTTGTAGCAAGAACTTCTGAATGACTAACATCTTCTAAGCCCACCCCCCCCCCCCACACACACACACACACACACACACACAAAAAAAAAAAAACTAAGAATTCAAACACAATGATACTAGGAGCAACTAAAACAGGATGTGCATAGATTCTGTTCTGAGTTTTGCAGCACATTACTGTTCAGAGGCTACTCTCATGAACTTGAGAGTGAAATCAGTCTCCCCACTGATGCAGTGGACATCATCTGTAGTCATAAACATTTGGTAAAGCAGAAGTGAGCAGTTGCGCAACAACATGAACTCACATATCCAGGGGGATGCATACTGAGAGGACTCCCCTACACGCTCACTCCTCTCTCAATACTACAAGCAGGATGTTTAGCTGTCTCTTGATGTCTCCTAACTTTTCATGACTTTCATATTAAACATAAATTCCTATTAAAACTGGTAGTTATGGTTGAGCTTATTTTAAGTTAGAAGTGGAAATGCCTTTTTAAAAAATTCTTCAAGGACATTCATAATATAGTTGACTTTATAATAAGGGAAATAATGTGATTAATAAATATTGTGACACGGTCAGCATTTTTTAAAAATAAAGGTAGTGACAAATGTTATATAGTATAATGACAGCATACTTTAACTTCTGTATTCATTTAATAAATATTTATTGAATACCCCATAATACTTTAGTCATAAGGAAGATATCATTTGAATGAGAAATTCCTGGCCTTTGTCAAGTTATTTATTTTACTGAGGGGATCAAAGACTAAAATAAGAGAATATGTTTCATTTCAGTAGCTTTTTTGAGAGATACATATTATACAATTTGAGACATGTTCAACATATGTATATATCAATGATCAGATGGTCAAAATACCCATCACTCCAGGAAGCTTTTAAGCAATCCTGTGAGGCCTTCCTTCTTTTCCCTCCCTGCATGTTTCCTCTCCAGGTAAATGCTACTCTGTTCTCTGTCACTACATCATTTTCTAATGCCACTAGTGCATTTTCTAGAAGCCTATCTAAAAACAATAATGCCATATATATATTTATTTGTCTGGCTTCTGGCACTTAGCCTAATTATTTTAGAATTCATTCATGTTATGTATGTCAACAATGCATTCTTTTTATTGCTGAGTAGTATTCCACTGTGTGAACACATCCCAGTTTGTTTATGTGCTTGCAGTGCCTGTTTGGGTCCCTTTCATTTGGGGCCACTAGGAAGAATCTGTGAAGAACCTTGAGTTTTAACTTTACGTGTCTTGTGAATAGACCTGAGAGGAAATGGAGTTCAGACCGAGAGGATTTCAGGTAACTCCTCTCTCGAATAAGACTACCACTGCAATAAGAGGTACAGAGATTTTGTTCTTATGCATCCTCCTTCTTATCAGCAAGTATAGGATAGCCTGACCTAAAGATCTGAGTTAGGCTTAAAAAATTTCCTGGCCCACACAGAGCGCCTACAGGCAGAGAAACTACTGGAACAGTGCACAGCCCTAGCCACCTTCCATCACTACAGGAGAGTGTCTTGATCTATGTATATCTCCTCCCTTCTTGATCACAAACACACCAGCTCTGTCTTGGCTGAAGTCACCAGAACTTGTATATACATCATCTGGTGCCCCCACCTCTGTCACAGTACCTGGAAAATGGTAAAGATTAGTGGAAGAAGAAGAAAGCAGAAGGATACAAGGAAAGAGGGAGAAGAGAGTGAGTAGAGAAATAAAATGACAAACTGATGAGAGCTGAGGTGTACTAAATGAATATTTTCATCTGAATTTTTAATATTAATTGGGATCACTGATAACATCTGACCAAAGCCAACTGTACTTAGATTTCTAGGATCTCTGAATAGGAGAGAAACCTGTGGGTGAGAGAGCCTCCTCTGTGCGATGACACTTTGTTAATTACTCCATTGATATGACTCCTAATAGCAAAAAGGAAATACAATGCCTTACCAGACTCTTGTTGGAGAGGGAGCTCCAAGACCTTCAGGACAAGTGTGCCCGCAGCTCACGGCACAGCGCAGGGCACGGCCAGCAGCAGTGCAGACTCAGCTCTTCACCACGAAAGCCCGGACTCACTCTCAGTACTGGGAGGAGCTACTCTAGCCACTTGCCTGCACATTCTACCCCATGAAAGAGCCTCTCTGCATTTCCCACTTTCCCTGCATTTGTTCATGATGTTCTATTTAGAAGTTCTCTCTACATACACCCTCCCTAGAAATCCCAACTACATTTAAAAACCCAACTGAAAAATTACTTTATCCACGAAACTCTCTAATCTGACTGAGATTTTGTTCTCCGTAAGCCCAAACTACTTACTGCTTCTTCCTCTGTGGTCCTTATCTTAGTAACACTTATATAGTACGATTAATCATGCATTTATTTTACCTATGATACTAAACTATAATATTCCTAACAGAAGGGATCTGCCTTACTCCTGTCTATTTCCTCTAGAGGCTCTCAAAATAGATTGTAAATAGCAAGAGATTAATAAATGTTTATTTATTGAATATTTATAAATAAAATAGTGTAAACCTTCCATTGTTTACATACATTATAGACATGGTGGAAAGGAAGATGTTTCCTCATATTTTTAATTCATTATTCTTTCTCTAATATGAAAAAGCCCCACCCACAGTAAAAGTACTTCAGGGTAAAAACTGTGGGTAAATATTATTAAAATAGAAATATGATTTTGATATAGCAAGTTCTAAGTTACCAACTCTTCAATTGTAATTTTGCATTAGGTGAGTAGTTATAATTTATAAGGCAGTTTTCTAGGAAGAACCTGAAAGAATAAACCTAAGGCAAATAATTTTTATTATGAAGGGATACAAAACATTTGATCTTTTTTAAAGTTACTATTAAGTTTTTTGTTTGTTTTTTTGTTTTTGTTTTTTTTTGAGACAGGGTCTCGCTTTGTAGTTCAGGCTGGCCCTGGGCTCACTATGTAGCCCAGGCAAGCCTTGAACTCGGCAATCCTCCTGCCTCTGCCTCCCAAGTGCTGGGATTACAGGTGTGAGCCACCATGTCCAGCACTGTGGTATGTGGTATTGATGGCTGGTGGGTGTGAGTCACTATGCCCAGCATTCTATGTGGTCACTGGGATCGAACTCAGGACCTTGCGCTTGCAAGGCAGGTGCCAGAACCACTGAGCTAAATCTCTGACTTAAGTTTTTTTTTTTTAAGTACTGGAACTTGTGCTTGTTTGTTTTTTTTTTTTTAAACTCAGGAGCTTGTGCTTGCCAGGCAGGTGTGGTGGGACTGAGCTACACCCCCAGCCCATGGGATACAAGGTAGAAAAAAGCATTGTACTACCGTATATTTCTAAAGACAAACATGGAGGATCTGTGGCAGAGGGGAAAAATAGATTTCAGACTCTTAGATTCAGAATGTTTCATTTAGAAATAAAAGAGGGAAAATTATTAAAGCAATATAGCCAAGGTTATAGTTATGCCCAAGATTAACCTGACTTAAGCAAAAATCAAGGCTCAATTTATAACCTTAAATATTTGATGCAGAGAAAAATATCCTATCTTTACTTGAAATAAGAATACATATTTCTGACTTTAGGGATGGTGAAATCGTTAGTTATATACAAATGCTTTAATGAGGGCAACTAGAAAACTCCTCACAGCAATCATATTGGAGTATCAAATGTACAAACAACAAAAAAATGGTGGAATAAAATGTTTGAAATCAGAGGATCCTTCAGAAATGAGCTGAAGGGATCTTTGTTAACTCTGGGCATGGCCTAAAGGTTTAGAACCCAGAACTTCCACTAGTCAGGGGATGCTGTAGGGTACAAAGAAGCCAGGAAAGATGTAATGGTTGAACATGTCTAGAATGGCAAAACTAGAAGCCAGAAGTACCTTGAACATACTTGTAATCTTCCCTTCAGCATTTTTGTCAGGTGATGAAGCTACTACAACTTGATACTAAGGAGCTAGGCTGGACATCTTTAAAAAACTGGAACAGGGTCGGAGATTTAGCTCAGTGGTTCCAACTCCTGCCTCACAAGTGCAAGGTTCTGGGTTCTATCCCCAGTAACCACATACAATGCTGGGTGTGGTGACTCACGCCCACCAGCAATCAATACCACATACCACAGTGCCAGGCGTGGTGGCTCACTCCTGAAATCCCAGCACTTGGGAGGCAGAGGCAGGAGGATTGCTGAGTTCCAGGCTTACCTGGGCTACATAGTGAGCTCAGGGCCAGCCTGAACTACAAAGTGAGTCCCTGTCTCAAAAAAAAAAAAAAAGTAGAACAGAAATTTCTGGGATGATTGGTGCTGAAGAAACAAAGACCTGCTCAGCTGTGAAGCAGTAGACACAAAAGTAGAGACAATCAGAGACAGAAAGAGTCCTGCAAACCCACAATCCAGTTTCCACATTGCTCAGTCACTGACTGGATAAAGGTGATCAGTGCCTCCCTAGCTCCTCACCTGCCCAGCAAAAGACTGTGTAAACCATCTCTGGTGATAGAAAAAAAGACCATCTGGAGCCTCTACAGGTTTCTGTCATGTCCAACATGCAATCAAAAGTTACTGGATATGTGACTAGACAGGATCATTTGAGTAACAGATCTGAGAAATAAAAATAACCAGCGGAAGCAGACTACAGATGACCCAGATAGAAAAGTTAGCAGCCAAGGACTTTAAAATAACTCTGATCCATTTGTCTTAGAAGCAGTTGTAAAGATGAGTGGAAAAATGAAAAGGCTAAGAATTTCAAAATAAAATCCCAAATTGTAAACATCCAAGTGGACATACTCAAGCTGAAAAGTATAATCCTTATAATTAAAACTTCAAAGAATGTGTTTAATAGCATAAGAACAAAACAGAAGACAAAAACCATGAACTGATAGACTAAAAGAAAATAGGTAACTGAACCTGAGAGAGAAAAATTTTTTAAATATATCATAAAATATTAATAGTATCACTGAAGTCCTAACAGAAGAAATGTAAAATACAGAAAAAAAGTAACGTATTAACAAATAATGACCCAAAATGTTCTAAAACTGATCAAAGACTCAACCATATTCAAGAAGCACGGTAGAGATTACAAAGCTATTTTTTAAATGCCATGTAGGCATATTCTAGGCAAACTGCTGAAGCACAGAAGCATGGAGCACAGCCAGAGAGAAAGAGGAACAAAACCCTTTATCATTTTTGTTACCAACTATTCTGAACACAGCCTTCCCAAAGGATGTGATGTAAACAGAAAGGGAAATCAATATAATTATAATAGTGAGAAAAAGTTACGGAGTATCTAGAATACAGTATTCAGAAAACTTATCTTTCAAAATTGATGTTAAATGTATTTTAAAAGAAACAAAAAATGAGGGAATTCATCACTACTAAGTTAAAAAGCAGTAAACACTAGTAGAAGTTTCTCATCTGGAAAGAAAATAATCCCAAAGAGAAATATGGAAATGAAAAGGAATTAAGAAAATGAAAGATTAATATTCAACATATAAAATGTTAGCATTAATTTTAATTTAAAATATAAACAGGATTAAAATGCTTGGAAAACACATAAAATTAAGGGTTTTAGGGTTTCAGTGTTATTGAAGCATTTGAAAAGTAATATCATGTATTATACTGCAATAAATCAAGAATTCCTACTGTAATCTCTAGGATAACTACTTTAAAGCTAACTATATTAATAAGTAGATAAAACAAAAGTAAACTACCTATTCAAGGTGAAACTAAGACTTTTTATTTTGAATTTTAGAATTATTCTCCTTAAAGAAACACAGCTCTTACATGAGAAGGTAAGGTAGAAAGCAAAGACAAGGAAAAATACATCATGAAAATATTAATCAGATAACCTAAAAAAAAAACAAAACAGTATCTGACAAAGTAACTTCCAAAGGAAAGAAGTCTTGCAAGAGATGTTTTCTAAAAGACAAGTAAGTCACAAAAAATAGCATAGTCTAAATTAGTACATATAGCGTTTCAAAATACATTCTTTTTTTTCTTTTTTTTTTTTTGAGACAGGGTCTTGCTTTGTAGTTTGGGCTGGCTCTGGACTCACTATGTAGTCTAGGCAAGCTTCGAACTCAGCAATCCTCCTGCCTCTGCCTCCCGAGTGCTGGGATTACAGGCGTGAGCCACCAAGCCCGGCACTGTGGTATGTGGTATTGACTGCTGGTGGGCGTGAGTATCCACACCCAGCATTATATGTGGTTACCGGAGATCAAACTCAGGACCTTGCGCTTGCGAGGCAGGCGCCAGAACCACTGAGCTAACCCTCCGGCCCTCAAAATACAATCTTAAAGTTGTCAAAACTTTTGGAAAACAAACAAATCCAAATATACTCACAGACCATAAACTGCTTCTTTAAACAAATGATGGAATGCAAGCAAAAATTCACAAAATAGTTGGAGAGTCAGGTTTTGGTAAAAAGAAATTTAAAAAGTAAAATTTTGTCACAAGAAGGATAGCACATGCAGTTTCCTCATTATAGTCCTTTTACAGTTTTCACACATGCCTTTCTTTATAGCTATTCTTGGAGAAGTCGTATAAAAAGAATGCATCCTTCCTTCTTCACAATAGCCTTTGAAGTACTTGAACAGAGCGAGTACAGTCCCCTGGTTGGATCTCCACTGTCAGATTTACCCATCCTGACTCATTAAAATGGTTTTAAGTACCCTTTCCATTCTGGCCAACCATCTGCCTTTGTTCTTGGTGCTATGCCTTTGTCTACATCTTACATGCACTGCATTTTTCATTACATGACCCAAAGCTCCCAGTCTTTCTCAGACTAGTGCTGAATAGAGCAAGACTCCAGGCCTTCCTTCTGGGTACCAAGATAGGAGAGTTTAATGGTATCATTGAAACCAAGTGTACCATGCAGAAGTATCCTAATATCTATATTTATTCTCGGGAAGTTATACTTCCTCTAATCTAATTCCATTGCTATGTTTTTAGACCTAAGCACAAGATTCTAGGTTTAGCTCAATTATTTCTGATAGGGATGTACTCACTGTTCAAGAACACCCAATTCACATTTGAAAAACTACACAGAGAAAGTAGAATACTACTAGAATTATCCTTTAGGAAAGATCATGCAGCACTGGAGAAAATGATGGAAATAATGTATTATTTGTAGTCTTTTTTTCTTTAATTTATCAAAGAAAAATTATTTTCTGCTTGGGTTTTACCTGGAGAGATAGAATTTGATGAAGAAATTCAGTAAGGAATAAAGCAACCCTGGAAGTGTTTCTTGATCAGCCAGCACACACTCAGTTGCTGTCAAGCGATGCACGAGGCATCATTTGCCATGTTGCTTTTCTTTCACCGAGAGCAAACAATTCAAGTTTCCCATCCGTTCTTTACACTGAGTACTTTATATTGCTTTTGTTTTGTATTCCTGTCACATCACATTTTTCAACTTTACTAATAAAATGTTGAAGAAAACCATAGACTACTACAAATGATATCCATCAGTTGTACCATTTTATTAATAGCATTTAACTTTGGCTGTTAAACTATTAACATATAATAAAAAGCTGCAACACTGCATTAGCAGGGAAATGTATTCTAGTGAATAATAGCAAACTGTTCACAATTTACTAGGAGCTCAATTTAGCTCAAATTATATTGTTAACAATATGCCTGGTTTACTCACATGAAACTTAAAAAACTGCTCTCAAGAAGTAACATAAAATGCCTTATGCTGTTTATGTATACAATAACTCAAGGACACAATGGGCAATGAAGATTGCCAAAATTGACAGTGATGCCAGTCTCTTCAGAATAGCTTCACGGTATGAACTTTGCAAAATGCACACTTATGTCTTTTATCAATATGTTCTATTTTATATTGGGGGTTGTGTTTACAGTGGTGAAGTAAAATATGTCATATCCATGCTATTTATAGAGATATATGGTGATTTATATGCTTCATGGTTTACTCATAAAATTAACAGTTTGCTGGTATCATTATAAGTAATTATAGCAATAGTCTTAAAATGGGAAGGAGCTCTAACAAAATCTTTTACTCTCTATAGAGGTCCCTCTACAACACTGCTATATAACAATGACAAGAAATGCTAACACCTGCTGCATCTTCATATCCATGAGGATTTATGAGATACCTGCTGAGACACAGATGTGTGATTTCTTTGTGATTTCCAAGCCGGTAAGGAGCACGGGTAGAGCCCAGATTATCCAGATGATCTAATGGCAGGTTTCCTGTGCTAGGCATATGTGACAGTCTTTCAGTGTCTGTGGTCAGGCAGCCTCTGCTTAAGCAGCCAAGGGGGACATTCATTTTGTCTGTAAACCACCCATGGAGTTTTTTTTTACATGTCCAGGTCAGAAGTTGTTCCTCATGTTAGAGCCCTGATATTGGAGCTTCTGGAAGCTGGCTCAATCACTTGGAGTAGCACAGAGTAAATCAACTGCCCCTGTGTGACACACCTACCATCCCACAAATGAAAAGAACTATGGCATTACCCCCCAAACCTGTTTCTTTCAAAACAAACACATTGAAGTTCTTTCATTGTTTTTATATGAAATAGTTCTGGCCTTAACATGTTCACATTGCTTTCTCCAAGTACATTTCTTTGTCAATAGGCAGTTTAAGTTCTAGCACAAAAACTACAGAGCAGTGTTTCAGAAGTGAGCCTTAGACATTGGGCTAAGAATCTCCCCTTTTCTCTCCTAGACGACAGTTGCATTTCTGGTGGAACATTACTTCTCACTCTGTAAGCAACCAGTTAGTCCGCCAAATGCGTGTACTTAGTGATGATATGAATGTGCTCCTTATAAGCTGCTCTAAGTAAGTGGCACAGCAATGACACACGCAAGGCTCCATTTATAGCCCATGCACCTAAAGATCAAGTCATTTACTGTCTAATCTTAGCCTTAAAATCAAGAAAATCCTCTAATTACTCTTCCAAGCTTGTAATTGAATAGCTTTATTTTTAATTTACTATAAATTATGGACCATAAATTTACCATTAGCAAATTCTTTATCTCTTTGTTTAGTTGTCACCACTGAGCCCTTGCCTGGTCTTCCAGACTCATGACCAGGGTGCTGCCACTCAGAGCTGTGGTATCCTCAGGTTTGCAATGTAACCATTGCTATCTCCCTTCATAAGCAGGACCAACCTCAGTCTTGAGATGTCATCACCACAGCAGCTAACCTCAGTGAGCTGACCAGACTGTGGGCAGCCTATTAAAGGACACGGGGAAGGCAACAACACAGGATCCGAAGGCCACCGGCAAAGGCAGCATGCCATGATGAACACTGTCATGCCTGACAAAGGTCCTCCACATTTGACCCCAGATCCCCAAAGATCGATCACCCCTGAGGAACACGTAAATCTTGTCAAGAGATTCCACTGGAAGTTTCATTATGTTGCTGATTAAGGTTATAATAATAGTTCATATTATTAAGTACTTACTTTGGTCTAAGGCCTTTATGTGCTCTACTTCTTTCCATCCTAAAACACTTCCAAAGTAGACATTATTATGTTATGCCCATTTTACAAAAAAAGAAATTAAGCTACTTACTCAGGTTCCCACAGACAAAGCAATCTCAGGGTTCATATTCAGCATCTGTCTCCACGGGCTGTACTCTGACATTTTTCCAGGCTACAGTTCTGTCTTCTAAAGAGAAGATGCAATTTCTAGTCCCTATGTTTTTGCTTAAGAGTTATAATAGCCATAGTTTGTTCTGACTTATTTTTAAATTAAACTTATACTAAAAACATGTAAATTTTACACATATAAATACTATATAATGCTTAAATCCATGTATATATTGTAAATCAGGTTAAACATAGCTAACTCCTCAAACTTTTTTTTTTTTTTGCAGTACACAGATTGAACTCAGGAACTTACACTTACCAGGCAGATGTGGTGCCACTGAGCTACATCCCTGGCCCTGTTGATCATTTCTTTTTTTTTTTTTTTTTTTTTTTTTTTTGAGACAGGGTCTCGCTTTGTAGTTTAAGCTGGCTCTGAGCTCACTATGTAGCCCAGGCAAGCCTTGAACTCAGCAATCCTCCTGTCTCTGCCTCCCGAGTGCTGGGATGACAGGCGTGAGCCACCACGCCCGGCCCGTTGATCATTTCTTTATGGGGAAGTCATTCAAAATCCTTTCTTCTAACTTTTGAGATGCAAAGTACATTGCTGTTATTGATTATCATCCTAATGTAGAACAGCATATCAGAACTTTCTCCTACCTAACTATAACTTTGTACCCATTGATTAAGCATTTTCATCTGTCGCTTTCCTACTCATCACAGCCCCTAGTAAACACTGTTCTAAACACATTTTCTATCAGACCTACTATTTTAGGTTCCACATGTGTGTATTTATCTGTCTCTTCATGGCGATTTCCCTTCATAATGATCTCATTTCAACTACAGTCTACCATATTTGGAGCACTTTTTTTTAACTCTATGATCTGGTGAACCCATTAACATTTTGAGTCTCAGGATGTTACTTCATTCTTTTTTCAGTTTTGAGAATAATCTTATTTTTTAATAGTTAATATGTGTATTAGAGGAAATAACACAGGAAGCAAAAAGCAAAGTCATTTGCAGTCATAAGCAGCTTAGTTGGATGTACCCTTCCAGGTCCCGTGTGTACAGATACAATGTGCCATTTTGTGTGACTGAGACTTTACAGAACTTTTTCATCTTAAGCTTACCACTCTGCAATTTTTCTTTATTGAAGTCTGACTTTGTTTATCAATAGGTGAGCATGTCCCACATTCTCAGCATATGCTCAGATCTTAGGTAGCATTTCTAAAGGCAGAAAGTGTCCTGATCTGTTAACAAAGATCCCAATTGAACATTCAATGAGGGAACAAAGTATTAAATAAAAATGCTCTCAAGTAATTATGTAAGTATATGCATCTAATCTCTACCTAAAAAGGGAGAACCTAACTGGAAAACATAAGTATATATGATTATAGTTATTTCATATGCAGAAATTAAATAAGCAGGAAAATGCCAGTTGTCCTGTAAGGAAACCATCCTTTGAAACAGCCTGTTGTGATTTAAAGTGCACCAACAATTTTCACAAAAGCCAAGAACAAAGCTAATTAACTAAATTCTGTAATAGGTTCATAGATGTGGTGACACAGCTTTGACTCAATCTCCTCAGTGATCAAATAAATAAACATACAAGAGTATACAGGAAACTTTGTCCACAAAACACTTTCAGACATAATTGTCTAAACCTAGACTGCCCAACTCTCTCACTAGTCATGGCTGGTTCCACTATACTTCAGGGACTTTCTTGTTGAAACAAATATTCCCTGATCACGAAAACTTGTGTTTTTCAGCCTGAAACTCATGAGACTATTGGCAGCCAGAGAATCCTTCAGAGCCTCGCATGGCTGCCTAGTGCTCCCCAGGCTCCTGTGATATGGTTTCAAGAGGGAAAGAGCTCAAGCCAGGACCAGAGCCCAGCAGGTCTTCCACTCAGTCATGGAAGAGCAACCTTGGCTCCCCACAACTACTCCTGGAGAAATTTCCTAGAGATCCAGAGGGAAAACGTACTAACCCCATCTACATTCCTTAGTACTATATGAGCATGGCGATGTTCCGAGAAGCATGCATGGAAAAAGGAGACAGACGCAGAAGAAACAAGCAAGACTTGGCATCTGTCAACCTTCGGCTTTTTCTCTCCAGAGTGGTAGCAGATAGACACATCATTCCTTTCAGTGGACAAGCCATCTCAGTCAGAATTTAAACTTGCCCTCCTCCTCAGCTGGAGGGTGGCAGCTCTGGCCAGTGTTGAGATGGGTCCCAGCAGGGCTTCAGGCTATTGATGTCATCTACTCTTCTTTCTATCCTTACTTAGCTGGAGATCATAGCTCAGTTGCTAAAGATTGAAATGGTTCCTCTTGATGTACACATACGTCTACACAAAATTGTTCTCAAATAATTATGGAAGTATAGACATCTGGTCTCTACTTTAAAAAGGAGAAAGGAAAAACCAGAGTCAAACATAAACATACGTTATTACAGACTCTCATATGCTGAGTTATACCTCTAAGAAGGACAAAAAGTGAACTGCTACCACTTTATTTCATCAGTAAAAATGGTATTCATCCCATTTTCACCAACATGACCACACAGAAAAGAAGTCAAATAATCAAAACTGTTCATATTTATACTACCATTTCCTAAATGCCAGGCTTGTTTTTAAGTGTTTTTTATTCACTACCTCAGTTGATCTAATAGCCACTCTATGGTAAGCTCATAGTGAACTTCTTTTCCCAAATTTAAAAATGAGATTTGAGGATGGCAAGAATTTTAAGGTCACGGTTACTGAATGAATGGTCTTGAATTTGAACTAGACCTTACTAATAGCAGAGCTATATAACTTGAAGTAAAAGTGTCTTCAATTTCCTACTTCATGGGCTAAACGCTTAGGTAATTCAAGTACAAATTGAATAGGCTTTCAAATGATAACTTTTAAGGGTTTATTTTTCCCTTATAAATAGCACAGAAACTATAGAGGGTATAAAAGTGCACCCAGAGCTACATTTTCTTAAATATTTTGCTTTGGCAATTTCTCAAACTTATCTTAGTTTGATGATATATTGCACCCTGTTTATTATCTACAAAGAGGACAAATAGCTAGAGAAACATTTTTTACTCCCCACCAAAAAGCAAATGTGACCTCTTTTCCCAACCAGAAACCTTGGTCTGGGCTTTGAATACTGATTTGGAAACAAGTTTTTAAAAGAATTAGCTCAAAGCAGCAGGTTTGTAGCTCATATGACATGAGATGATCAATGACCACATTAGTTGTTAATCTAAGGCATAAAACATGCATGAGGCATTAGCGTGGAAATCTAACATGTTCCCACCCCAGGTGGCACTGGGTTTCTAATCTGTGGTTCCATCTAATAGGAATAAACTTAAATAGCTTATTTAGAGGTTCATTTACAAAGTTATTAATTAGAGTGATTTACTCAAAAGGCAAGGGAGGAGGAAAGAGGAAAAGAGACAACAGAGTGGGGTTGAAATGGGGGAAAATAAAAGTCATCTCAAAAATACCCAACTCAATGTCATGCTATGTCTTTGCCTATAATTTTGCCTTGATCTCTTGCTCTACTGAGTGGGAATCAGGAAAAAGTGTGACCTTTAGAAGATGAGTCTAAATTAGGAATCAACAAGTATATCCTCTCCTCACAGGACCCTGGGCAAGTTGTTTAATTTTCCAAACAAAGTCCTACCTCTTGATCATTGGAATGCTGCTGCTTGCTTGGAAGGAATCAAATGGTAACCAAGCAAAGCAGTGAGTACAATGCCTGATACATGAGTGTTACTTAATTACAATAGAGTCACCTCTTAGGTAATTTACCAGAAAGTGCAAGATACAAACAGGTAACCTCTTTCTGGTTCTGTAGTTACCAGGGATGATCTAGTCACAGACTTTGACAGTACTTTTTGCACTTACTCCCACTGCAAGATAGGAGAACAGTTGGCTGAGTTTAACTTAGATAGAATTTACATAGAATTTGGGGCCACTGAGGTCCAATTAACTAGAAACAAATAGATACACAATGTGTCACCTTCCTTGAGGTTTCCGCTTCCACGTACATGTGTGCTCCAATTAAATGATTGATCCTGGTATGTGAGTTACTTAAGTGATCCTCACCCCCATTTCCATAAACAGTCACCCAGACTACCTACCAGGCCCATTCATGTCCCATGAATCATGGTATCCCAAGCAGATACCATGATTGGTCTTTCCCCAGAGGAAGACTCTAAGAAAGAGGCCCTCATCATCCCTGGAAGCAAGCTGAGGGCTGCTTAGACTGGTAATTCCAGAGTACAAAGTACACAAAACATTCTCTAGAACTGAGGGAAGCAGAAGCCCAAAGGCCAGAATGATTTCTGTACCTCTGAGAGCACATTAAGAGAGCCCATGATCCTGGTGTGTGCAGCATATTGTCACAGTGCATTTATCTCCTCTTTGTCTCAGTGCTATTTTGAACAACAAGATCTCACAGTGCTCCTTGAAGGACAGTGCTACACATGAGTTGGGTCAGGGCAGACACTGCTCCCATAATGTGAAGTGTGGACATTAACTTAAAGGATCTTAACCCTTTAAGTTTCATTTAATATGTTAAATCAGTCATCATAATAAGCATTTCCATTTTCTAAACAATTACTACACTGGAATATAATCAAGAAACAGAAATAGCTAATTAAACTTCAATTTGCTTCACAGAAACCTATGGAGACTTTTAAATATATAATCTACTGCAGAGATTTTGTTTTTTGTGGTAATACTTAGTCTGAGCTATTTTTGCACCTGTTCTTATATAAAAACACTGTCTGCCTCACATTTATAATCCACGGTGACTTCAGCACCACCTAAAGGCTTTCCAGACCACAGAGAGACCTTCTACAACTGAATTTGGCTTCAATATTCATGTTTTCAGAGGATTATGAATAGAGAGTATAAGGTGTTATCTATAGTTTGTCATTAATTCTGGTTTTACACTAAGACAAAGGATCTTGTAGGGAGACGATCTCACAGAATTCCCTCCCAGTGTTTGAGACACTGCAGAAAGCCAGAACCTCTATCTAGGGAGTCATAGCTGCACTTTGGTGAAGACCATGTGCCTCTGCGAGCCAGTCCTTGCCCAGTTTCCTCTTTCACCCACTCACTACCTCTTTCTACGTCTCAGGCCTCTCCAGCTTTGAGGATCTCAAACCACACTGAAACTACTCGGACAATTTTAACGAGTTGTAAAGAATCGAACTTAATGGGTACAATCTATACATGTTCTTACGTTTCCTAAAAACCACGGACAAGCCAACTGGAAAAGCTCCAGGTATTTTGTCTCTAGAGCTCCTTCAGGCAGTCGTGGCATGGTGAATCCTCACAGTAATGACAGCCAGTATGTAATGATGACGATATATACTGAGCACTGCCACAGGCTTTAAACACACAATCTCACTGAAATTGTATGAGAAATACATCATCATCCCTCAAAGGCCCACATGTTAATGAGTTAGTCATTGACATGCACACCTATTTGGAGGTGGAGCTGAGTGGGAAGAAATTAGGTCACTGGTGATTCAAATTTCAAAATGACCCCGGGACCCCAGGCCTTCTCCTCTTTCCTGGCTTCCTAGCCACTGTGATATAAGCACAGTGTACATACTTACACAGAAGGAAACTGAGGCTCCAGAATGAAGCAAACTTCCTCAGTCACTGTATTTTGTCTCTCCACAAGGAACACAACTGTGATGCGCTCTCCCTGAGTGTCTCTCATGATTCCTTTGAGAAACAAAAGAACTTCTCTGAAGTCCCTGCTATTACACAATGTTCCTAATCTTTGAGGAAATGGACAGTGAAGAGGCAATGGCGGTGAAACTCAGGCTTTGGGGGGAGCATTTGTTTGCTGCTTTTTAAAGTGCTTTAACAATTCATGAAACTACTATCGAGGAGGTAATAGATACAAAGCAGTACCTGAGGTATTCTGAGGACACTCAATATTATAAAAGCTTTCTCTTACCTCCAAGGACTTAAAAATCTATCTGAGAGTATGAAGAAGATATTAAATAGTGTGATAGGATTTAAAGAGCAGCTCCATAAGCAGAGTTTCAGAGCAACACACGACTACTTGCAAAGTAGGTGGTACAGTTTTCACCTGCCACAGGAGGTTGGCAAAGGAAGGACTTCAGAAGAGAAGAGATGGAGAGGGCACAAGAGTTAAGCCGTTTAGCACTTTTTAATTTCACAGGAATTTAACAACACCCACATGTCAGATGCTCTGTGGTGCACTGATTCCTGGAGACTGGAAAAACAGAGTGGTACACTCATAAAGCTCAGGTCCAAAAGGAAAAGCAGACATTGAGACAGAGATTTCAGATGGCACAAGAGCTGCCATGACAAAGATGTGCCCAGGACACTTTACTCAGGACTGTGCAGAGCCCAGGTAAGCATCACCATAGTCTACTCAGCAGAAGCAAAACATGGAAGGCCCTCTAGCAAAGGCACCCACACGAGCTGAGTGCTAAGGAATAAACAAGAGTTGTCCAATAAAAGAAAACAAGGAAGAAAATCTCAAAGAGAAGAGTTAATCATGGGAAAAAGGAAAGAATAAGAGTTAAATAAAGGACAGAAGTTCATACACATACAAAAAAAAAACAAAAATTTTAGAAGGTAAGAAGTAGAAAAGGTAGAAATAACATTAGGGAGACAAATATTCGGTAGAAGTAAATTTTCAAGGTGATTTCACACAACAAAATTGAAGAACATGGATCAGTTACCTAGATATTCATAAACTCCTTGATAGAAAGAATACAGTGTATCTCCAGGACATGGTGGTATGCACCTGTAATCTCAGCACTTGTAAGGATGAGGCAAAAGAATCTCCACAAGTTCAAGACTAGTCTGGGTTACAGAGTGAATTCAGGCCAGCCTGAACTATAATGCAAGATCCTGTCTCAAAAAAAAAAAAAAATACAGCATAGGGCCGGAGATTTAGCTCAGTGGTTCTGGCACCTGCCTCGCAAGTGCAAGGCCCTGAGTTCAATCCCAGTAACCACATACAATGCTGGGTGTGGTGATTCACGCCCACCAGACATCAATACCACATACCACAGTGCTGGGTGTGGTGGCTCATACTTGTAATCCCAGCACTCATGAGGCAGAGGCAGGAGGATTGCTGAGTTCCAGGCTTGCCTGGGCTACATAGTGAGCTCAGGGCCAGCCCGAACTACAAAGTGAGACACTGTCTCAAAAAAAAAAAAAAACAATACAGCATATTATATGGTCCTCGAATACATCTAGAACCCAAAAAGTACTCAGAATATTTTGTGTGAATCATGTATGTGTCCACATGTACATAATATGCACATGTGAGCATAAAACCATTGCCAAAGCATAATCTTATCCTAGTTCATGTTCATAATGGGCCTTATCATTAAAATATTTTTCCTTTTTTTTTTTTTATTTCTAGTGCAGCCCTCCTCCCAGTCTCTGCCAGAGGTAGGAACAAGTGATGGGGAAGATAAAATGACTCTTTTTGACCCTAAACTAAGCTTTAAAAAGCACCTGCCCCAAAGAGATCTGGATAGCATCATTTCTCTAGTTCCATTGATCCCTATCACTAAGAAAACACGTACCAGAAAAGTCATAGGCTTCTACAGAAAATGTCATTTAAAGCTGATCATATTACCTATGCACAGTACATACTGATATAAATATACATATTAAGCCAAGCGTGATAGGACATGCTTCTGGGGAGGCTGAAGGCAGAAGATCACAAGTCCAAGGGCAGCCTGAGCCACTTAGTAAGTCGGTCACAAAATTTAAAAAGAAATAAAAATAAAAGTGTGGGGTTGCAATTCAGGGATAAAGTGCTCGCCCAGTATGCACAAAACCCTTTGCTCCATCTCCGATGCTACCAGAAAACCACACATGATATACCAGTAGCCTTCCCCTTACCCATGGGGTCAATGACAAACTGATCGGAGCCGCTGGAAGGCACAAGCTCTAGAGCCAGCCTGCCTGGCTGTCAGTTCCGGCTCCTCAGTCTCTCCATAGAAGCACTTGCCCTGTGAGGGCCAACAGCTCAGCCCCTAGGCCTCAGTGACCTATCTACAAAATAAAATTATTGGAGGGTTACATGATGTAATTCATGTAAAGTTCCCAGGATGCTGGCTGGCATGTCATGAGAACTGAAAACTAACCTCAAAACTATTATGCCTATATGAGAAATGATTTCAAAATAGAAAAGGACACATTTTGAAAGCATTAAAGTGATTAGATGGGGCTGGCTAGACTTTCTGATGCCAGCTATAAATTTAAGAGCTTAATAAAATTCTTTTATAAAGGACCATCCATTCCTTCATACAGAGAAGCATTTGTCATGTTACTCTCCATATATTCCCGTCACTTTGACTTGCCTCATCGATGTAACTGAAAGATTCAAACATACCCCTGAATCTAATCACTCCTGGAGCATGAAAAAAAAAAAAAAAACCAGTTAGTTGTTTATAAAATGTGGGATCCCAGTGTCCAGACTCACTAAACACTGGTAGAGCCCCAGGTTTTAGTGCAATGAACGCCACCCCAAGAACTTTAGCGATATTGATCATTCCCCCAAACGCAGCACAGGAGCGGTTATTTGTGAAAACTTCCACCTTTTCCCTGAGATTAGCAACCACCTAACTCTCTGCCATTCTTCTCTGCTGTCCTGTTTGTACCTTACTCCTGGAGAGCAGTTTAAAGAGAACTGTTGCCAGGATTCTGACTTGCTTGTATTAACGCATATACAAGTTAACAAAGGGTTCATCCAAAACCCAAAAAGCAGGCCTTGTGCAACTTGTGTTATTTGGAACTAGATTATAAATGGTAGAAATTTCTGATGGGAAAAAAAAAGCCTAGTGATAAGACTCAAGAAATATTTTAAATTATCAGAAACTTTTATTTGAAAGCTTTATGTTTTGCACATGTAAACAGGGATCTTTCAAAGCAGAAAAGTGCAAGACTGAGATAATAGAAAGAAACTCACATTTCCATATCTGATTTTTTTTATGTCCTGTGAAAAGGAAAATTGTTCTTCCATTGTGTAGAACCACCCACTTAGACATATGATTAAGAGGGTAGGGAGGGTGCGCTGGGCTTCAGGCACAAGAAAATGATAAAAAAAAAAAGTTCTAAAACTCCAAAGAATTATCTTTAAAGTTGTGATTAGGTTTAAAAATAAAACCACCAGTGACTTTCACTCTACAGCTGAAACCAGAGGTCTGCTTTCCCTCACTGTCTTTATTTTGCCTTCAAATAGAATCTTGCAGATCCGCGAGTCTCTTTTCTGGCTTAGGTTTATTAAACCCTGATATGATTCCTCCAGGGCTGAAGATCCTCGCACTAAACTGTTCACCAAGGGTTATGGATTGAAGTGGCTCTCAGGGGGATTTCTTTCTGCCCAGTTAGTTTTGTTACTTCTGCCTCTGAAGTCAGAGATTATTGAGATAAAACTGATTAGAAAAGCCAGTCCTCTCCAACTTCCAGCACCCCTAGGTCAAAAAAGCAGAAATCAGAGGGCTTGGAGCTCTCTCTGATTTTTTGTTATTAAAAGACTTAGTTTAGTAAATGAAAGCCTTTTGTTACTCAATACATTTCAAAACACAATGCCTGGAAGCTTCTTTTCTTTCTTTCTTTCCTCCATACAATCCTCAGAGCACAAATTCACGATCAGATTCTAGATGAAATGGTGCTACCTCATTTACTGACTCAACTTCAAATGACTTTGCACAGATGCTACATGGCCTATCGCGGCGACCACGCAGTTTAGCAAGAGAGTTAACCAAAAGTGGAGACACACCTAACAGGGACAAAGAAAACTGACGATGCTCTTACTTTTTACTGAACTTCAAATTGTGTGATGGCCTCTAGATTGAGAAAACCAGTTCCATCTTAAATTTCTTTCCTAGTTCAGTGATGGAGCATTATATATATAACTAATCCACTGTATATAATTCATCCTGGGGGTTGAATTTAAGGCCTTTATCCTGAGCTACATTTCCATGCCTTCTTTCATTATTTTTTTCTTATTTTTGAGACAAGGTTTTGTAAAATGGCTAAATTACCCAGGCTTTGCTGGAACCTACAATCCCCCTGCCTCAGCATCTCCGAGGGCTGGGATTAGGTGTGCACTGCCACGCCTGGCCAAGTTCTTTACTGATATTCTCATTATTTTCTAATAACAGAAAATAGCACAGTCTATATAAATAGCACCCACAGAAGAGCAGAGCGTGACCTAGAGATTACACATTGATGAAAGCTCAGAACACACTTTCCTTGCAAATAGCAGCTGCTGACTTCTGAAACCATTCCGGACACACAAGCGATACATTCATTTAATAAGAACACGATCTCTAACCTACCTAAGGGGAAGTTAACATCCAGTGTCTAAACACCTGACTGACCAAAGTCACCTTCTAAGGCAGCCCATCTTTTTGTTCAAAACTTCCTTGTATGCATTACCTAAATTAATCTGTTCACACTGAGCCGCAATCTGCTCCACCTTCCACCCAGCAGCTCACGTCGCCGCCGCCAGGGAGCCACACTGCTCCTTTGTCCTCACTTCCCCACGATAAACACATCCAAGTCCTGACTTCTCCCTCCTAATGTAGCTCCCAGCCCCCACCCCCTGAACATGCTCCATTTCTCTTGAGTGTCATTTGTGTGATATGATGTGCACAGCTGGAGGGGACAAGACACGTGTGCCCAAGCCCAGTAGGTAGCTGATTATCCATGGCCTGGACAATGTGCTTGATTTTTTTTTTTCTGAATGCTAAGCCATTGGAAGACACAAACAGCTGTCTTTGGAACTTACCTCGGCTAGAAAAGAGAGTCCTTGTTTATGAGTGTGGCAGTGTGCCTAATGAGGCCAACTATTTTTTGAGAAAAAGGCAAGAAGGTGAGAACTAAAATTATCATCCACTTTTATATCTAGAAAGGGAACCAGTAAATGACTTCTGAGTGAATTATTATTTTTTGGAAGAATTATTCGGATGGTATTAACTACAAAATTGTAGGACCAATAGTTGTCGGTTACCCTTGGAAAAATAACAAAGTATTTCTTTCTGTAGGTGGGAAAAGTCTGTTCTTCCCAATATCCCTCACAATCCCAGGCTCTGATGGAGGGTGGAAAGTGAACAGTGTGTGTAGAGCTGGGGGTGGGGAGATCCAAAAGGAAAGGACAGAAGACCAAGGATAGAAAAAAAAAAAAAAACAAACTCCCAAGTTCCTAAAATAAAATAGCCACGGGATGGGGGTGGGGTTAAAAAGGGCAGCACAAATGGACTGATTCCTCCGTAAAGTAAGAAAGGAAACCAGGGTTGAAACTTCGTATTTGTCAGGATCCAGGGCCCACACCCAGTACCATAACCCAAGAACAGTTTCTACCGAGGAAGCTCAGTGGGTCCATCTAGAAGCTATTATTTGGGAAGCTCTCCTTTATTTGCTATGGAAGCCTCTTGGCTGAACTTAATGCTCACAAATAGAATCACAACCACTGCAAGAACTGTGAGTGTCAGTCTTTGAAGCAGAAGTTTCATCTACAGCAGTGACACCCAGAACGTGACCTTCCCAAAGGAGTCGTCCTACCCGGGCTTTCTCAAGCCTTCACCAGCACAGCGTCCAAGCTCCAGGTGATGGCATGTGGATCTGGGTTTGCAGCCTCATTCTACCATTCAAGCTGTCTTGTTTTCTCATCTGTATGGTGAAATAATATTATCACTTTCATAAGATGATTAGGAAAGTTTAAACAAATGATGAGCTCAAAGTGTAACTTATTCTGTATAATCTAATTTTAAAAACATGTTGTTTCTGATACATTTTTAGTATGAAATATACCACACTCATAGGCAAATATATGAGTTGTAAATGTACAACTAAACACATTATGTAAAAGTAACTATCACCATTGAAGTTTCTTCAGAAATCTTTTATCATTCTTTTTGGAATTAGTCTTTTATAGTTCTTTCTTGAAAATTCAAGCTTGCCTTTGATTTTCTTCATTATATTATGTTTAGTTGCTTTAAAGTTTTTGAGAATTCTATAGTCTCATATCAGTTTTCTCTTTCAGTGATCTGGGTCAATTTTTATGATGTGATGGACATGACATTTTTAGAAATAACTGTAAGCCTACAAAGATATTATCTTTCTCCAGACAATGTTCTTTGTTGCTTGAGTCAGGCACTTTGAGGCAGCAGGAATCATCTTTTCCTCATAGAGACTGAGTTATTTAGGCCCCATTCTTTACAGAACCTCCGCTCCTGACTTCTGTCTCCTCTGTCCCACAGAACTCTCAAAAGTAATATTTTGGGGCCGGAGGGCTAGCTCAGTGGTTCCAGCACCTGCATCGCAAGCGCAAGGTCCTGAGTTCAATCCCCGGTAACCACATATAATGCTGGGCGTGGAGACACGCCCACCAATAATCACACCGCATACCACAATGCCGGACTTGGTGGCTCACGCCTGTAATCCCAGCACTTGGGAGGCAGAGACAGGAGGATTGCTGAGTTCGTGGTGGCTTGCCTGGGCTTGCCATGGTGAGCTCAGGGGCAGCCTGAACTACAAAGTGAGATCCTGTCTCAAAAAGCAAAAAAAAAAGTAATATTTTGATCAGTAATCAAAAAATGCAAACAACTTGAGTACTGAGCTCACCTCTCAAAATATCTGTCCTTGTCCAGATCTTGGCTCTGTATTTCTTTGGGGTATTTTGGGGTCTTTTATTTCTCCCAGCCCAGTTCCATGCATTTCTCACAATTTGTCCTACTGTTAAGTGAAATATGGCTGTGTGGGCTTTTTTCGGTGTTGTACGTCTATTCTTGTTATCTCTGCTCAGAATCCCAGTTCAAATTATCTATGCCTAAAATGAAAGTTTCTACTTGTACAAGTATTTATTTGATTACCTACAATAAATTAACCTAGCTACTAAACAGAATCACTTTTATTTGTGCCTCTCTGAATATTCATTACTTCCAACCTTAAATTATAATCATTTTAAAAATATTTTCCTACTCCTTTAATGGACTTTTAAGCTCCTCCATAATATAATTCATAACCATGCCTGATTCACTCACAAATTCACCCAGTCTCTGTACCTTATTTAAATTAAGCTGCAGGAACTATTGAGAGAATGAATAAACCTAAATGTCTCTTGTTTACACAAACTGGGCACGCTGCAGAACCTCAAAATTACCCTACCTTATGTGGTAGGTTGTCTCAGCAGAAATAAGTAGAATGTAGCTCCAAATATCAATTGCAATTTGCATTAACAAGTTTCTCTAGACCTCATGTAATAAGCAACTGCATACCTACAGAAATAATCATCGGTATTAATATTTATATTAATACAGTAAATGAAAGCTTGGACACCCCCAGGTTGCAGTATCAATATTGATCTGCATATTTCATTCAGGATCAGCACATGCGATTTAAATGGTGAAGCCATCACTCTCATTAAATTCATAAACTCCCTCTGGAATTCATGGCAGCCATCTGGCCAAATATTGGCGTCTCACATTTAAAACTCAATTGCACTGAAGTCACTGAATCTCTCAATCAATTACAAAGATCTGAGCTCTTAGGGTTTGCATTGATTGGCCACCATTTTCCTAATGGAGTCATAGCCTCTGTAATTACCTATTTGACAGGAGAGGTGCCTGCTTTCTGAAGGCCATATATCCTAGCTCTTCATTTCCCTAAAATGTTAGTTGGCAGCCCTCATAAAAGCATCAGCTAAAAAATGTGATTAGAATTAACGTAAGTGTAACAGGAAGATGTTCTCATCTCATCTCGACTTATTAAATATGGCTGCCACATATTATTCAATAACATGGATTGCGTTTTTAAAGTAACTTCAGTGTACATTTTTATTTCATAATTCATCAAGAGCCAAAATTTATGTATTTGCACACACCTTCAGTTTTATAGACACACTCAAAAAATACAGCTCCATTAAAAAAGCTAAAGTACTCTTTTTCCAAATACATTTTGGCCTTCACAGCATAAAGCATATTTGATCACAGCTTTTTAATGGACACAGGGAAAAAATAATTTGAAGCCACTTTAATTTATGGGAGGTGGCAGAAATGAAACCATTGTTGGGTCCAGGCACACAACTTGGGCCCACAGCCTCTTTTGCTATGCAGAAGCTTTTCAGTAGGATGAGATCCCATTTGTTGATTCTTTCTGCTAGTTCTTGTGCTATAAAGGTTTTATTTGTAAAGTCTCTGCCTAAGCCAATGTCTCCAAGAGTTTTACCTAGCCTGTTTTCCAGCAGGCTTATTGTTTCTGTTTTAATGTTTAAGTCTTGTATCCCCTGTGAGTTTAGTTTTGTGCATGGTGAAAGAGATAGGTCTAGCTTTAGCTTTTGGCAGGTTAAAGCCCAGTTTTTCCAGCAACATTTGTTAAAGAGGCTGTCTTTCTTCCATTGAGGATGTTTGTCTCCTTTGTCAAAGATAAGGTGGCTTAGTGTATCCGGAGTTGTTTCTGGGTCTTCTAATCTATTCCACTGGTCCTCGAGTCTGTTACTGTGTCAGTACCATGCAGTTTTTATCACAGCGGCTTTATAGTAGAGTTTTAAGTTGGGGATTATAATACCCCCTGCCATGTCATGGTTGTTTAGAATTGCTTTTGCTATTCTAGGTTTCTTGTGTTTCCAGATGAATTTTTGTATTATTTTCTCTAGCTCTGGGAAGTATACCATTGGAATTTCAATTGGAATTGCATTGAATCTGTATAGTAGTTGTAGGAGTATAGCCATTTTGAGAAAGTGGAAAGATATCCCTTGTTCCTGGGTAGGGAAGATGATATCTTTGTAGATTAAAATATTATTTAAAATACTGGTTGAAAATTATTTTAAAATAATACTTGTATAAGGTTGAGATAACAATAATAAAGTGGCCATCAAGATACTTAGGAAGTATTAAGCATTTGAATTAGTCAGGTTTTGCTTAAGGAAACAGGTAAAACTGCTTTAAAATCTCAATTCTTTACTACAGTGGACAATTTTTTCTTGGGAATCTTTGGGTTATCCATGGCCCTGCTGGATGTAGCTGAGTTTTATTAGCCACTTATGTTATACTCGGCTCTAGTACATAGGTTTGGATTCAGTTCTATCCCTTGAGCCTTTTTGTCCAGGACTCTGAGTATGAATGAAGGAATAATTCTTCTCATATACATGCTCTTCTCATTATAGACAATAGAAGTATATGTAGACTGGAAGAAATTTTAGGTGGGGCCAGTGGTGCAATGGATAATGTGTCTGACTACATAGACTGGAACAAATTTTACTGGAACCTCACATACTATCACTCCTGCCCATTTTCCATTTGTTATTGAAAGCCATCTGAACAACACTGAAGTATGACAGAGAATATTCTATCTGAGGAAAGAGCAGGGAGATAGGGATTCATGCTCAGGATGAGAGAGAAGGGACAACTACACACAAATATGACCTGCCTCAGGATTCAAGCAATGAAAGTTACACAACCCACTAAGGTGTGGCTTCATAATGATACTGTCTAGGATGAGTGTCTAAGATCTCATAGTGTAAAAAAAACTTTTAGGTTACCTCCAAGAGGCCAAGTCATCTACTATTGAAGATTTTATTCAATGATTTGAATGCTTCACTTTGTTACTGTAGCCATTCACTCAGCCTATATGAATAACTAAAGAAAGCAAAGTTGGACCTGGGATTTAGCTCAGTGGTTCAGGTGTCTGCTTGGCAAGTACAAGGTCCTGAATTCAAGTTTGATGCCTGGTACCACATACCACAATGCCAGGCATGGTGTCTCACACCTGCAATCCCAGCACTCGGAAGGCAGAGGCAGGAGCACTACTGAGGGTTTGAGGCTTGCCTGGGCTACATAGGGACTTCAGGCCAGCCTGAACTACAGAGCAAAACCTTGTCTCAAAAAGCTAAAAAAAAAAAAAAGAAGAAAAAGAAAAGAAAGAAAGCAAAGTTATGAGTATATTACTTAATAGTTTCATAAATTCTCTTCTAAAAATAAAATGCATATTATTTTAATTGTACATATATGAATATTTAGAATATAATGCATACATTCACTTATATCTCTTGGTATTGATAAGCCACCACTATGTTTAGCTGGGCAAACTCTGTGTGTGTGTGTGTCTGTGTGTCTGTGTGTCTGTGTGTGTGTGTGACTATCCCAGTTTGAGAAAAGACAAAATAGAACAATGTTTATGATAGAGAGAAAAAGAGATATATAGGAACATGTAGAAAAGTATACTGCATTTCACAAAAGTTGTACTAAAAATTGCAGAATATCTAGTCTAGTCAATATGGAATGACTGGATTTTAATGAAAATCTCATCACTATCTTTCCCTGTGGATCTTAGCCAAGTAACTCTAAAATTTATTTTGAAAATAGCAAGTAATAGGGCATAATATAACATCAACAGTAGGCAAGGCAAAAAAGAAAGAGTAACCTCAGCAGTTAGTTGGATATATTGCTTAAAAGTTCACATTACTATTGCCAAAATGGATATACCAATTCAGTAGATTCATACACCCTCTGTAACACCTACACTCTTACAAACAAGTATAAAAGGATTATTTAAAATATGGCTAGAAGACCATTAGTTAATAGTTTGAAAAAGAAAAAAACTGCATTCACATTTTTCTCTGAAAAGCATGATAATTTTCATATGATATGAAATGTTAAGTATGAAAATACAAACCATGATAAAATTATCAGATAACAATGTACTATAATAATATATCAGACTTTGGGAGAGGAAATGGAAAGAACAGAAGAAATAACAAGATAAGTAAACCACAGATAAATGATAGATAACTCTGACAACATTAATAACAAAGGTTAAATATATTTGTGAGAATGGAATATAGTTAAGTAAATTACTATAGATTGATGTGTTAAGAATACGCTGATACTTTGCAAATAATGATGATGAAGGCTAAAATTATTAAAATATTTATTATATAATAAATGAAGGTACAAAATAAGTATAGTGCTTTTTTTATTTTGTTTTGTTTGAGACAAGGTCTTGCTATGTAGTTCAAGATGGTCTTGAGCTCAGTATATACCCCAGGCTGACCTCATTCTCACAATAATTCTCCTCCCTCATCCTATAAGTGCTGAGATCACAGGTATGTGCTACCAGGTCCAGATAAATATGTACAGATTTTGAAAACTGGGTATACTGACTGTGAAATCCTAAAGGTAATACTTTACTTTGGTTGATTGACAATATGCATGGATTTTCCTGTGTGGTCTTTTTAAGGCCCAAGTTTTGATTAATAAGTTAAGGGTACTACATAACACTTTGAAGATCTTATGAGATGAAGATCCTAATTAAGTTCTTTGGGCCAAGAGTTAGTGCTCAATACGTCTATTATAATTAGAGAAGATAAGTTCATCTAGTTTCAAATTTCTTAGAATTGCAATTTTGGTTTTTTTTTGAGACAGGGTCTTGCTTTCTAGTTCAGGATGACCTTGAGCTCACTATGTAGCCCAGGCAAGCCTCAAACCCAGCAATCCTCCTGCCTCTGCCTCCTGAGTGCTGGGATTACAGACTTAAATCACCAAGCCTGGCATTTGTGGTATGTGGTACTGATTGCTGGTGGGCATGAGCCACCACACCTAGCATTGTTGTATGTGGTTACTGGGGATCAACCCAGGGACCTTGTGTTTGCTAGGCAGGTGCTGGAACCACTGGGCTAAATCTCCAGCCCAGAGTTGCAATTTATAATTGTAATTTCTTAGAATTGCTTTATACTGCTCGTCAAAATTAAATACCACCTGAGAAAGGATTACAGGACCACAAATTCCTAAACCCATGCTGTACCTTCTACTTACAACTTATAACTCAAACTTCCCAGCAGCCAACTTGTATAAATAACAGCAATGGTCTAGGTGTGCACCACCCCACGAACACCGTGGAGCAGTGTAAGTCCTACTAAAACAGACGCGCTTTGGTGTTTCTGTGACAAAATCCCTGACATCTACTCTACTTCCTGGCTGGAAACAGAGGGCATGTGTCAACTACAGTATGAAGCAACAGTGATTCTGACACAAAGGAGTGACCTCTGATGGGTGGCTGGCACCCAGGGGAGTGATAAATCTCTGATCTGAGGTCAAACTTCAGGCTTTTCGGTACGTAGCAGTGGGTCTGCTCTCTGTGAGGGTTCTGGAAGTTTTATCTATCCAGAGAGTCATCACTGCAGAGACTGGCTTCTGCTAGGCATGAGCCATCAGAGCAGAGGAGCCCTCCAGCTGCCCAGTGAGGGCTTCGTCCCTTGTGAATGAACTGGCCATTTTCACGCCGGTGGCATACAGACGGCTACATCCATGCTGCAGGCCATGAGGACTGTGTGCAGCTGCTCTCTGTCCTCTCTCTGCCGGGAGGCGAAGGCCAACAGCCTGGGGGGGGGGGGGCTGCTGAGTTAAATGTTCATTTGATCTAAAACTGTCCCTGGTGGAAGTCACAGAATGAAAAAGAAGAGTTATATCTATTCCTGCAGATAAAGAGGGTCTTTTCTATATGCTGTTTTAAAGCGCCGTGGGTGATGACTACCATGCTTTGAAGCATACAGGAAACAGTAAACAAAAATATGTAGGCAGTGGAACCCACACTATTAGAAAAGTTCTTAGGGGAAAACGCTGTGAAGAGTCACCAGGAATAAGTGAACATCTATGATCCGCTTTCTAGAAAGTTCGGTCTATTTCATATCAGGATCCCTGAGAGAATAACAAACAATGTAGCATGGTCCCTTCCATCGCTATAGTGCTCCAGAATCACAGCACATATTGCTGCTCATGGGAACCTCTCTTGCAATAACCTTAGCACCCTATGCTGGTACTTAATCCAGCCTCACAGGAAAGGCCAGCATGGGCTAGTTCAATTCCCTCAAGAAAGCAGGACTGAGACTAAGTCAGTACTGAACTGAAAACTCAGTGTGTGGTGTCTTTTAGCACATGAATAATTAATACATAATCACCACAGTAATTTTACTCTTGTTGCATAGTTCTCTTAGTCTTCCAGCTAACCTTGGAGGAGGTAGCATTTGACCAGGGCCTGTAAAGAAGGAAAAATTTAACTTGCAGGGAACCTAGGACTTCCAGGATGAGTTTAGATAAACAGAAGTAACCTAAAATGACTAGTATATAGTGTAAAAAGTGAGGCTAGAAATGTCAGTAGAGCAAAAGAATTTAGATAAGCAATTGGGAATTATCCAGAGATTTCAAGCAAAGAAATAATACTATCAGAACAAGACTTTACTACCTGTTCTTCAAATAATGTTGAAAGGATAGAGGAACAAAGGACAAGTAACAAAAGCAGCCCATCCTCCCACAGCTGTAAAAGCCCTCATAGGACTTACACTGAGCATGCTGGATACCTGACCTATTTCACTGAGATGATGGCTCAAGTTTCCCCAATCATTCCCATGAATATAATTAAGACACCAGATTCATACTCAAACTACCTGACTTTGAAAACAGCCTGTACCACTTACAAGCCCTGCCACCTGAAGTCAATAATTTAAGATTCCTAAATGCTCATGAAGACATGGATGTGCTGGGGAGGTACAAAGCCTACCTCACGGGCATGCGAGTACCCAGGGAAATGAGACTTGCAAAGGATACAGAAAGTACCTTGCACCTAGAAAGCCCTTGATGAATATTAACTATTTTTGAATAACAAATGAATATCAATTAAATTTACTTTTATACTTGTTTGGGCCAGCTTTATAGCCTATAACCACCATGTTGCTTTTTTGGCAGATTCTTTGCCACTTATGCCTCATTGGATATAATATACATGTGCCAAATTAGCCACAGTTTATCAGCAAGAACTGGGACACAACTTTTCCACTTGATGGAAGTTCCACTTCTATACCGTATTCCTTCATCTGTGTAAAAAAAGAAACTGTACAAGGTTATTTAACAAAATGCTTTGTAATTAAAATTACAGAAAATGTTTATATCATGTGGACATCAGAAAATAAAATCAATGTATGTGATGTAATAATTTGCTCTAATGAACCGTATGTGGTAGTTAGAGATTAACGCTGTTCAAGTCTTTCCAAATATCTTAATATTCTCTTTCAGAAGTTTATTACAGAACAGTTAAAACTCAACATGCTGCATTTCTACATTTTTACCTTCCTCAGAAACAAACCACATTAATATTCTATACAATACCTTTACTCTGAAATCTGTAGTAATTGTTTCTATACTAAATATAGAAGCAACTGTGGGAACTTTGAATGGATTAGATTCAGCTCATCATTAAAACAGATGTGCTAAGGGGCTTAATTCCATTATTCCGTCCTATAATTGGTTTGAGCTCTTTTTCTGAAACCAGAGATTTACTTGTATGGTACTAACTGCTGGTGAAGGATGAAATGAAATATAGTTTTTAGTGGCATTGTTTGTTGGCTTTTTTTTTCCTGCGGTACAGGGATCGAACTCGGGCCCTTTTGCAACCCAGGCTGGCACAGAATCACTTGAGCTAAATCCTCAGCCATTGGTTGGCTTTCTGTACTGGTCTATATCAGCAAGACTGATGGCTTGTACCTAGTTTCAAGGAAAGTCCCATGATCCCTGACACTGGGTATGGTCACACAGCAGTAAGGGATTTATGTATCCACGAGAGAGTGAGGCCCCATCTGAGACTCTGCCCTGTGCTTGAGAGCTCCGAGGTGTTCCTTGCATGTATCAAGTGTTCCTAGTCTGAAAGGGAAAGTGCATCAGTGTGACCCTGGAAGGAAGAAAATGGCTCCTCCAGACTCCTCACAGTGAGGCAGCCTGGGTCTGAAGTGAACAAACCTAATTAGTTATTGTGATTCTCATACTATATGCATCCTTTTCTGACAAAGTATGGATTCCAAAGTACTGTTATTTTGGGTTTATGAGTAAACTTATTGTGTCCAGTCAAATGCATAAGAAGCAAAATTAATTACCACATCATTTTTAGTTACAGATTTTTTATATACTTAATGTATTTCTTAAATAATCTCATTTGTATTGTTTTGTGCATGGACTAAGTGGTAATAATATATACCTACTGGAATTGAGCATAATACAAGATAAAGTATAAGAAAATTAAGATGATATTGATTTAGGCCTCAGCTACTGCAGCGTATTGTGATGGAGAATTTTGAAACAAGTGATCCCGCTCACATGTAAATTGTTAAGTTAGAATCTTCAAAGTCTATGGTGAAGGAGAAATCCTTGAAAGGAATGTGGTCTATGTCAAAAGAAGAGAAATGATAAATGATAAAGACATTCTCTGAAATTAGTGTGTGATACACACCAAATCAGATTCTCAAGCTATTATCTGCATTTTTTGGATGGCTTAAGGTCAAACTACTATGTACAGTTCTGAAAATGTGTGATGCCATCTAAGGAAAGAGACTTACACATTTTGCTCTTCTATAAAGTAAGTGTTCAGTTACCAATTTCAATTCGAGTATGAATTATGAGCATGATCTTATTTTCTTCATGGGGCTCATTATTACTAGTATGACCTTATTTTTCTAATGTTTTCTGATTTTTGACTCCTAGAAGAATAGCTCTTTGATGGCAATGAATGTTTGTATCATGATCACCAACTTTGTCTGAGTAGATGACTTTAAAAATATTTGTATCATTTAGTGTTAATTATATTACATTTTATATATAGTATCTCATTAAATATGTACCACCCCCATATGAAGTAGCTACCTTCTCAAACTCCATTTTAGAGATCAGAAAAGTAAGGTA
>PVIC010010343.1:0-43622 GCA_004025085.1 Thryonomys swinderianus | reverse complement strand
TCAAAAAAAAAAAAAAAAAAAAAAAGAAAACACGATGGCGTATCCAGTTATCCCAGCCCTTGAAAGGCTGAGACAGGAGGATTGCCACATATCCAAAGCCAGCCCAGAGTACATAGTGAGTTCAAGAGTAACTCGAACGACGTAGCAAGACCATTGTATGGTAATATAATGAAGCTCCTAATAGTAAGAACAAATTTCCTGAGCACCAAAACAGCTTACATAAAAACTAAGATATGAATAAAACAACAAAAAACTAAATTTCCTTTTCTAAAATGAAAAACACTATCGGTTTTATTGTGGCATCACAGCAACCATCTGATTCCGCTGACATTATTACAGCAACAATTACAGACTTTGGAAAGAACAAAGGGATTTCTTCTTCCATCTGTAAGCCAGCAGTTATGGCAGAAACATCCTACCCTGCCCATCTCGCCAAAGACTGGGAGACCGTTTTCAGCCCATTTCTACGGTATTTTCACTCGTGAAAGTACACAATCGAAGCTGAATATTCAATTCTTCGGCAAATCAGTCAACAGAGGTAAACTGAAACTAGTCAATGCGTAACCACCCTGAAAATTATCTTCTACCGGAACTGGAGGAGGAATGATCAGTTCCAAGGGAACAGCCCATTAACTCCCCCAAGTGATTTTGGCTGTGCCTAAGTGAACAGCTGTGAAATCACAAACCACTAGGACCTCATAAAGCAGTTTTCAAACCAGAACTTTCAAGGCTCAAGGAGATCGTTGAGATTTTTATCCAAAACAAAAGTTTAAAAGTAGGCTGTCAGTGGAGCTCGTGGGGCCCTCAAGTTTCATTAAACCTCAGAGGCAGAGTCAGGCCTCGAGGGAAGGCCCAGGCCTTCATCCCAGAAGTGCAGCAGCGGCACCTGCTGAAACCGGAAACGGAAGTGGGTACACTCACCATCTGGGGCACGCCGAAGACCACCACATTGGAGTACTGCGAGAAGGTGACCTAGGCCAGAGGGAAAGGTGGGGGATTAGCTCATCCATCAGACTTGGCTTAACGTGTCTCAGAGGAGGGAGCAGCAGCTCCCCTTTGCCAGTGTGGCTTTACAGACACTCGAGGAGCAGGCACAAAGCAGAGGCTAGCATTCACAACGCCTTCACGCAGGTCCCATGTGAGTTATCCTGATGCTTCTGTATCGCTCAGCTCATCTGCATGGGGACCCTGTGTCAGGCCAGAGACACCCAGTGGCCATTCTATTCTGCACACACAGAACCAACTCAGCAAGAATACAAGGGATGGCCAGGCGTGGTGGCTCACACCTGTCATCCCAGCACTTGGGAGGCAGAGGCAGGAGGATTGCTGAGCTCGAGGCTTGCCTGGGCTACATAGTGAGCTCAGGGCCAGCCTGAACTACAAAGCGAGACCCTGTCTCAGGAAAAAAAAAAAAAAAACAAGACTACAAGGGGTGGTGGCACATGCCTAGTATCCAAGCACTAAGAAGGCTGAGACAGGAGGATCACTGAGAGTTTGAGGCCAGCCTGTGCTACATAGCAAGAACCGGTCTCAAAAACAAAAAAAAGAAAGAAAGAAAAGAAAAAAAATCAGAGTTCTCTGGTCTTTCATTTTAGTTTCTCAGAGCCACTAGCTTATGCTGAACTATCTTTAGAATTCTGATCCCCTCTTTTTCTCTAAGTATTTCACAAAAAGTGCAGTAAAATGGTCTTTCAATAATTGAAACCAGGCAGGGGTGCTTTGCTTTTCTGCCAAATTCTTATTGCCCAGTAAAAGTCTTATTTACTCTAGAGATCATTTAGTTATATATGGTATGAAAAACAATGCAATCAAAACTCAAGTGAATTTTATAAGCTACTGATGACAGTATTACAGTGGAAATTCTTATTTCAGAAAAAATATATATGGAGCATTTCTACAGCAAAATGACAGGGCACTCTGAGGACAGAAATCAATCATGACGCTCCTCGCACTCTGCGTGGACCAGGGGTCACCAAGACAGCTCAGACAGTGGACACTTCTCTCTTCTATCACCCCTCTCCACTCTGTGTAGACACAGAGATGTGCACACATGCACAAGGAAAGAAGAATTGCATATGTATTAAGAATAATCTGTAAGGGCCAGAGATTTAGCTCAGTGGTTCCGCCACCTGCCTAGCAAGCACAAGGTCCCTGGTTCAATCCCAGTAACCATATACAATGATATGATATTGGGCGTGGTGGCTCACACCCACCAGCAATCTATACCACACCCCACCATGCTGGGCATGGTGGCTCAGGCCTGTCATCCCAGCACTCGGGAGGCAGAGGCAGGAGGACTGCTTGAGTATGAGGCTTGCCTGGGCTACATAGTGAGCTCAGGGCCAGCCTGAACTACAAAGCAAGACCCTGTCTCAAAAAATAATAATAATAATAATAATAATAATAATAATCTGTGAGATCCCCAAGTGAGATGTAAAACCTCATTATTTCCTAACAAAATCAACATGTTCACATAAGGAATCCATAGTTGGGATTCACGTGATCCATCACAGCAATGGCGAACCCTGTAGAGTTCTCCATGATACAAAGAGCTCCCAGCGGTGCACATGCCACAGATCTGCCGCCACTGACCTATCGTACCAAAAGGTGTTAATCTTCTAAAGTGGAGCCTGCCTATAAAATCCATCGGGTTAAAATGTGAATGCATTTCATTATGACAAAATATTCACTTGGGTTTTTAAGTCATTTTCTTTTAACCAATCGTCCATGTTTTCATGAGTAATGAGTTTTTGACGGCTGTTTCCACAACTATTCCCTGCTTTACATACCTTCCACAAATCCGAAATGTAAAACGTGGCCGAGCCGTGCACACCTTCGCGCCAGGCTCGGTACCTGGAATACCAGACCAGCCACGGATTTAACTCATAGCCAACTGCTGTGAATCCTTCCTTTGCAGCTGCTATCACCTAAGAGAGCCAGGATAGGAGCATATATTGAAAGGAAAAAATAATCAACTTATGTGATCAAATAATACATATATTTTTATTTACTATATATAATCTTAATCATCCCATCAAAAAGCACATCCTTTGTTGAAGACACCTTTTATAAACACACCCTCCCCAAGAAAGGTGGGCTGTAGACGAGGTGACGGCCACAGCCCATGGCGTGGACTCAGTTCCCATTTCTCTCCCAGGCTTCGCCTTGAGTATTAGAGCAAACACACGCATTTGCCCTGGACACCTGCAAGGTGCACGCTGATTCAGCCAACACCTGGCAGGTCTAAGGGAAAGTTGCTGAAAGTCTCCATCAGTGGGCCGGCACAGCACGGGAGAAATGTCTGCACCCAGGAGGATGATTTTGCAAGCAGTAATAATATTAGATAAAATAATCTTTCAGGCAGAACCTGCAAGTGGCCACACGTGCCCTTCAAATTTAATGCCGTGTCCTCCAGCTGGAACGGTGTGAATAAATCCAGCAGCGCCTCCCATGGGACCCGCAGTGCCAGGAGGGAAGCTGGGCTCTGGGCCTCTGACCCACCTGCCCGGCCCACGCTGTGAGTGTCCACCTAATAGAACTTCAGACAGGGCCGCTCGGAAACCGTTTCTTCAGAAACCAGGACGCTGCCATGCAGGTGTGTGAAGGTTTCGAGTGTGACCTTAAAACATCCCTCCTGATTCCTATGTACATCTCCCAGGTTCTTAAAAATAAACACCACTGGGGCCAGAGATTTAGCTCAGTGGTTCCAGCGCCTGCCTCACAAGTGCAAGGTACTGAGTTCGATCCCGATAACCACATACAATGCTGGGCATGATGACTCACGCCCACCAACAATCAATAACACATACTACAGTGCCGGGTGTGGTGACTCATGCCTGTAATCCCAGCACTCGGGAGGCAAAGGCAGGAGGATTGCTGAGTTCGAGGCTTGCCTGGGCTACATAGTGAGCTGAGGGCCAGCTTGAACTACAAAGCGAGACCCTGTCTCAAAAAAATAAAAATAAAAACACCAGTGGCTGCCGGGATGGGGGGATGGGAGACAGGAACTACTGCTTCATAAATTCAGCTTTGTTGCAAGATGGAAAGTTCTGGAGATGGGCAGGAGTGACAGCGGACCCATGAGAATGTCCTTGGTACCGCGGAGGACGCTGCTCACCGTGGTAAGGGCCGAGCCCAGCGGGGGAGCCACATGGTTCCGAAGCGACGCCGAGCCACCTAGCACCCGCTCTCCCAGCCCAGTGGGGCCAGCACTGGCCCTCGCTTATTCTCTGGACAACACCCAGAAGAATTCAAATCGATACACACAGAGAAATGTAAAACTAATGAAGCTGCAATGCAATATTTCGTCCAATTATGCTGCCTCTGTTGGCCTGCAGATTTTAACAGACATTTGATAACTACCAATGAAGTGCCCTCATTAAGCTAGCATATTTACAGAGTACTTTCTCCTCTAAGAAAAAATTAAATCCAAGAAAAACGAATACCACACATACGCTGGTGGCCTGACACTGTAGCCAAACCAACAAGAAATGAAACAGCCACTGTCTCAAACTGTCAGGCTGATCTGGCAAGCCTGCGCGGAAGCCCTCCTGCCGGAGACGCGGGGGAAGCACAGCGATTTGTGCCCTGGCACACTCACGAGGCGTCCATCCCCGCTGCCCAGGTCCACCAGGGACCCTCGCCGGTGCTGCAGCATCTTCACCACATTTTCAATCTGCTTTGCGGTCGCAGGTACAAAGGGCAGACAGACCTTCCGCAGGGCTGGTGCGACAAAGGGCGTTGCCACGGCATACACCGCCACGAGGGCCATGCCAGCCACACCGGGCAGCAGGAGCCCCCAGGCGCTTCTCTTCCTGCCGCCGGCTTCGCTCGGAGGGATGCCTCGTCCACGCTGCCCTTCTCCAGGCACCTCTGAGGGTGCACCTGCGCAGACAGCAGCAGAAACACAGACACACGTGAGGCCCATGGTGGCGCTGCTCTGTACAGCACACACTGACAAACAGCACGAGTGGAAAAGAAGGATGAGGTTGCTGAATTCAGTCACAATCTCAAGGGAAGATTCCACAATGAAGGCCAGAGATTTAGCTCAGTGGTTCTGGCATCTGCCTCGAAAGGGCAAGGTCCTGAGTTCAATCCCTGGTAACCACACACCACAATGCCTGTCATGGTGGCTCACACCCACCAGCAATCAGTACCACACACCACAGTGCCGGGCATGGTGGCTAACACCTGTAATCCCAGCACTCAGGAGGCAGAGGCAGGAGGATTGCTGAGTTCAAGGCTTGCCTGGGCTACAGTGAGCTCAGGGGCAGCCTGAACTACAAAGCGAGACCCTGTCTCAAAAGAAAAAAAAAAGAATACAAAAGTAATAAATGCCAATGTGGATGTGGGCAAAAAGGAACCTTTAAGGGGCCCTTCGACAGTGCTGACAGGAATATAAATGAGTACAGCCACTATGGATACCAGTATGGAGGTTCCTAAAAATTAAAAATGCAACTACCACGTGCCCAGCTAGTCCTCGGTACGGTCCTGAAGGAGTTAGCACGATACAGGGATCCCTGCACACCCCCATTCACTGCAGCACGATTCCCCGTCTCTGAGAGACAGAACCAGCCCAGGGGGTCATCAACAGATGAGTGGATAAACAGAGCAGTATTCCATCAGAAGAAGAGGGAGATTAGGCCATTTGCAGGAAAATGGATTGAACTGGAAATAACCTTGTTAAGATAAGCCAGGCTCAGCAAGACAAGCAACGCGTTTTCCCTAATATGTGAAATCCACACTCTGACCTCCTTTTGCCTCTGCAATCCCTTATTCTAGACTTAGAGGAATGGAAGAAAGTAGTATGTGGTGTTCTGTGACCAACTTCTCTCACAGCATAATGTCAAGATTCACCTGTGTGTGTGTGTGTGTGTGTGTGTGTGTGTGTGTAAGAGGCTGAAGCAGGAGGATCACAACTTGGCAACTCTGCGAGCCCATCTCAAAATTTAAAAATACAAAAAAGGTAGGGGATGTAGCTCAATGCAAATGTCCTCGGTTGAATCCCCAGTTGCCACAAAAAGGAAGAAAAAATAACAGTGAGACTAGTTGTACCTAGAGCAGTAGGCTCTATCTGTACAGCCTTGGGCAAATTACTGGATTATTTGTGCACAGGGGGCTTAACTTAACGAACCCTTAAATACTGCGTGCGAAAGACCAGCCGCTGTTCTCTGGCTTCTTACAGCTGCCCTGTCAGGTGGACACCACTACTATTCCAGCCACTTGTCCAGGCAACAAAACTGAGGCACAAAGAGGCTAAAGAAATTTCCGAAGAGGCAGCGAGTAAGTGACCGAGCTGTGGCCGCAGTCCCGGCAAGAGCCCGGTAGGAACAGTAGCCCGCCCGCAAGCCGACATGAACGGCCCCGATCGTAAAGAACGAGGATAGCCGACAACCCTCGGATTACACCCGCACCACAACCCGGGCGGACCAGGATACCCCAAGCAAAACGCCATTCCGTTCCGGCCTCACCGCCTCCTCCTTCCATCGCGAGATTTCCCTGAGAGCGAAGCCCGGAAGTGGATTATACCATCTTCTCAGATCCAGGGTGGGAGAGAGGGTTTTGTAGTAAAGGAACTCCTAATTGGGACTCCCTACTCAGAAACCCTCAGTAACTAAGTCTTAATAAATGACTAATTTTGGTCACTCTTGTTTTCTGGGTACTAAAAGTTCCTTCTGTACGTTCAAATCTTCCCACAACCTGTTGAGTGATGGAAGTTTCCGAAGGGCGCTAATTCCAGAAGGTACTGTCCGGCGTTAAACTGGTCTCGGTTGAAAAATAAATCTCACACGCCCCGCACCGCGCCTGCGTAAACTGTCATTTCCTCCGGTGAAAGGAAGGCGCGTCCTCAGTTCAGGAGTGGTCGCCGCCGGTGTGCGGGAAAGTAAGTCTTAGTGCAGCACCATGACGTCCGTGGGGACCCTTGCCTTCGATGAATATGGACGCCCTTTCCTCATTATCAAGGATCAGGAACGCAAGACTCGTCTTATGGGACTTGAGGCCCTCAAGGTAACGGCTCAGGATATGTGTGCAGTCGGATAATGGGGAGGTTACAGACGCGGTCGCTGTGCGCCTGCGCGAGTTCAGGAGTGGTTTGTCCGGCCACGTGCTGCCGGGAAAGCTCGCGACTCCCCTCTTAAGCAACCCCTCTCGGTTCCCGCCGCGCACCCCGCTGCCTGAGTTCGGGAGAGACCGGCAGAGAAGCTTTTAGCGCTAATGTGGGGCTCGGCTGGGCCTCAAGCGCCCTTCGGGGAGGGCGGGGCAGCTTGGTTCAGCCCACGAGCCGGACCTGTTCCCGCGGCGCTGCAGCCCGGCTGATCCACCTTTCCGGGTTTGCATCGGACAATGCAGGGGAGCGAGTCTCGGTCACCTGTCACGCCCCGAAGAAACAGGCTGATTTGCTTTGTCACTCCTAAGGGTTTAGTCGTTTGCAAAGTAGCTTTTGAGTACCTAGGTCCATAGCGCATTCCTGAATGCAATGTCTTAAAATCAAGGAGAACCCTTGGAAAAGAAAGCAACTTTTTAGAGTGGAAAGTAGTAACAAGTAGTTAATCCAAGGGCCATTGTAGAAAGGGATGCCATTAGGAATGGAGGGTCTCTTTAGCATTTGATGGAGGATAGGGTGGTGGAGAGGTGCCATTAGGCAAAGGAGACAGTAGCTAATTAAGTATTGGAGCAGGAACACGCATGGCAATTTATCTAACAAGAAAAACCCAATTTTAATGAACACAATCCATGTAGCAAACTGCACTGTAGGGATCAACGTTTGAGACAGATTTGAGTGCGAGGGGAGACTGAGAACAAAGACATTGTGAGGGTCCAGGTAAGAAGGGGTCGTCTGGAATTAGATGTTGACAGAGATGCAGAGGAAAGGTGCTTTGAGAGGGCCCTGCAGGTGTGTGTGCTCACTCAGTGCCTCGTGGTTTTTACAGTTGTCTGGCTGTTTGACTTCACTGAGGCAGGTAACACAAACCAAACGTGATTTCCAGTGGGAGTAATTACTCTATGTCGCTCAAGACTTGACAGTATTAACTGGGGTGACTGAAGGGCTGGTCACACAGTTTAATCACATGCTAGGTGTTCAGTATTTTCCTCCTTTCTAGAGGAAAGTAAAGCTGCTTGTACTGTATACTCAGTTCTATTTTTCATTTAAAAGGTCTTGCCCATTAAAGTAACGCAGTAATGCAAATTTAACAATATAATGAAAACTACAAATTCTTTTGAATTAGCCATTTAGTGCAACTTTCTTGGGTTATTGCATGTAATCCTCACACTGAGATATTGGTAGTGTTATACAGAGAAGGAAACCAGGGACCACAGTAGGTGCAAAGTTAACCAGGATCACATAGCTTCTGAATAACAGGGCCATGATTCAAGCACACCTCTCTCCTGGTCAAAGCCAGTGGTCTAGAGTAGAATTGTCTGCTTTAAAATGGCTGGCACTTGTGCCCAGGACATTCTTAGTTGTGGAGGACTCTCACATATCAGATGCTAACTCTATCTAATGTGTCAGTGGCATCCATTCCCCTCTCAGTTCTGACAACCAAAAATGTGTCCAGATGTTGTCAGAGGTCAGCTGGGAATGGAGCTGCCCTCCCCATTTACGAACCATTTTCCTCCCATTGATAACCTTAAAAATTCCACCATAAAAACATAACTTTCACAAGTACATTCTAAGGATTACAGTGTGGCTATTTTCATAGACTAAGTGAACTGTGTCCTTTGTAACATGCCAGATGATTGGCCACAAAAGGCTACTGGACATGTGCATTTGAACTGCTTTAAAAAGCTGGTCGGGATTTTTGAGGGGTACAGGCTTTCTGTGCCTCAGTACCTTGGGGACCAGAAGACATTTGTTAACAAGTACAACCGTCCTTACCAGAAAGGAGCTCAGTCTCCCAGTTTGGAGGACCTTGAAGGAAAAGCTGAGGCTTGTGGGCTACAGTGCTGAGCCATGAGGAGTCATGTGCATTTGGAATTGATTGCAAGAATTTCTCCGCCCCATTGGCAGTGAGCCTTGCTTTTTGTCTTACTCGAACAGTGATAGCAAGCCTTTCAGAAATTGAGTGCCCAAACTGCAACCAAAACCCACTTATTTATCAAAAAGTCCCATCACTGCAGATAACCTGAATGCTAGGCTATGGGGCAGTACTGGACCAACTTGGCTCACTGGACAGAGACAGAGGGCACTGCATGCTACTGTGATGCATGTGCCCTAAGTTCGCCATCACTGTCCTAAATGTGGAAATAACGATTTGGGCTGATTTGGACGGTGACGTGCACGTTCCGGTCATAAGAACTGGATGCTCTGTGTGAGTGCTCAGTGGAGAAGGGATGTGTGCTTGGCTGCTGGTCTCATAGAACTTAGGGCTGTTTTTCTTTTCTTTTCCTTTTTTTTTTTTTTTTTTTTGTTCCTCCAAAAAACACTAGTTTTCCCTGAGATTCTTCAATTGAATGACATTTCGCTATAGGGTTATTTGCCTTAAAATGCAGGCAGTAGCTGGCACAGGAAGGAGCTTTGTTCTGCAGGTGTGTGTCCCGCAGCAGAGCAAGCCAAGTACCTGCTCACCAAAACATTTAATGCACAGGACCATCAAGCCCTGTTGTGTGGTGTCGTGATTCTTCTGTAGAACAGAATTGTAATATACACCTATCTCTGAGTTCAGTAGCTAAGATGCAGTAAGATTAAATACCAGATAACAATTATTCTAACATTCCTGACAGCACCCTTGATCTGTAGTTATATGTAATTTGAACTTCAGGCAGGTTGAAGATTTTTAGGGTGAGAGAACAAACAGGCGAAAAGAGCGGCCACTCTGTCTGATTTTTGTGTCCTCACAAAATCACCTTTACCAAAAACTGATCTTTCTAAAAACTTGGATAGGCAAAAGTGACTCTTGTGTGCCTGAGTTCTATACTGGTGTGTGAACATATTTCCACAGTAGACCACAGTGGGAAAGCTCAAAGTGTTGCATGTTTCTCTGATACTTAGAATCAGGATGTCTGTGTTCCCGGCTGTAAAGTGGACTGATGAGAAAGTTGCCCAGCTGATTTGGTGACAATTAAAGGGGAACACAAATTGAAGCACTTGGTCTGTTTCTTTTCCATTAGAACTGCCTGCTACTACAGCTAGTAGAAGCCAAACTAGATAACAGTCAAATCAAATTCCCCATAAAGTCAGCAAGGAAACTAACCACTGAATTTGTTTCGGTTCTCATCCAACTTGGTTTGTGATCAGAGTTGTGAGAAGAGTTAAGCCCATGAATCAACCTACCACTGTAGGTTTTTGTAGTTTTGTTTTCTGAGACAGGGTCTCACTTTGTAGTTCAGGCTCACTATGTAGCCCAGGCTAGTCTCCAACTCACAGCAATCCTCCTGTTTCTGCCTCCCGAGTGCCTACAGGTGTGAGCCTCTACACCCAGCATTGTGGTATTTGGGGTTTGAACTCAGGACCTTGCACTTGCCAGGCAAATGCTGGAACCACTGAGCTAAATCTATGGTTTCTGTATACCACTGTAGTTTTGACTGTTATCACACTTAGATCTAGATCTGTGTTTAATATAGGGGATTCTACAGGATAGAAACTCTGTCCTAAGTGATACTTGTAATCATCAGCATTTAACCATTAGAAATAATGTGTAACTAAATATTTGCTTTTTTTGTTTGTTTCACTTAGTCTCATATAATGGCTGCAAAGGCTGTAGCAAATACAATGAGAACATCACTTGGACCAAATGGTAAGAGTCTGACAATCCTGTTTTGTTTTTTGTTTTGGGGGGTTTTTTTTGAGACAGGGTCTCACTTTGTAGTTCAGGTTGGCCCCGAGCTCACTATGTAGCCCAGGCAAGTCTCAAACTCAGCAATCTTCCTGTCTCTGCCTCCCGAGTGCTGGGATTACAGGCGTGAGCCACCACGCATGGCACTGTGGTATGCGGTATTGATTGCTGGTGGGCGTGAGTCTCCACGCCCAGCATTGTACATGGTTTCCAGGATCGAACTCAGGACTTTGCGCTTACAAGGCAGGCACCGGAACCACTGAGCTAAATCTCTGGCCCTGACAATCCTGTTTTGTTTTTTTTTTTTTTTCTTTTAAGACAGGGTCTCACTTTGTAGTTCAGGCTGGCCCTGAGCTCACTATGTAGCCCAGGCAAGCCTGGAACTCAGCAATCCTCCTGCCTCTGCCTCCCAAGTGCTGGGACTGACAATCCTGTTTTTTAATAAAAGTTTCAAATCAGTGGCCAGTATGACCTCTTCAGAAAAGGAGAGGAGAGAATGGTGGTGTTCTACTACCCTAAAATAGCCAAAATATTGTAAGTGTACATTTTTAGATTAGACTTTTTTCCTCAGTTAGCATTTCTGTGGTATTATCTTTTAAATTTAACACTAAATTTAGTGATTTTTCCCCCCTCCCACTTCTCTGGCTCCATTTACATGGCCTACTGCTTTGGGTTAGCCAACCGAGAACTGTTTTTATATACGTTTTTATTTATGTTGGATTTTGTGCCTGATAAATTGTGTGGGTGAGTATGGGATCAAGAGACCTCATGACCAGTTCACAGTATCCCCCATACCATTGTCTTCCTAGGGCTGGATAAGATGATGGTGGATAAGGACGGCGATGTGACCGTGACTAATGACGGGGCCACCATTTTAAGCATGATGGACGTCGACCACCAGATTGCCAAATTGATGGTGGAGCTGTCCAAATCCCAGGATGATGAAATTGGAGATGGGACCACAGGCGTGGTTGGTAAGAGAAGACTAAGCATCCTCTCTCATGTAAAAGCTGTTATTAAAAACCAGCCACAAGGCTGGCTGCCTGCCAAGAATGTTTATTCTGGGGCCGGAGGGTTAGCTCAGTGGTTCCGGCGCCTGCCTCGCAAGCGCAAGGTCCTGAGTTCAATCCCCAGTAACCACATATAATGCTGGGCGTGGAGACACGGCCACCAACAATCAACACTGCATACCACAGTGCCGGGCGTGATGGCTCACGCCTGTAATCCCAGCACTCGGGAGGCAGGGACAGGAGGATTGCTGAGTTCGCGGCAGCTTGCCTGGGCACCATAGTGAGCTCAGGGCCAGCCTGAACTACAAAGCGAGACCCTGTCTCAAAAGAAAAAAAAAAAGTTTATTCTGAACAAATACTGAGAAAACAGTCAGACAAATCCAAGGTGAATAAAATGCTACAGATCGGGGTCCTGACTTTATTCAGACCGAAGCAGAAAGGGCGTGGGTAGGGTTCAGCAGTAGGAAGGGGCAGCCCGCTGTGCTGGGGCAGGTCTTGAAAGGGACTGGTCAGGTGGGTGTCTGAGCCATACAGCAGGGGGTCCCACATAATTTGGTACCTTCAGGGTGACCTTCGCTGCAGCTCGTGTAAGTGTGCTCAGTGATGTCCGAGGCGCCGCTGTGCCTGGCCCTGTCCTTGTGTTTGTGCAAGAGCAACGACCAACTCAGCTGTGGCACCTGAGGGCAAGGGACAGCTGGTGGTGGGTGATAGTAGCAAGTGGGGGGTCCTGCCCAGCCAGGCTGGTGGCTCTCTGCTGCACTGGGCTCCTGGGCTCCTGAGGGCCGAGCACCTCTGGGGGGACAAAGTGTAGGCTTCTGCTGGAACGGCAGTGAGTGCTCCCGTCCAGCCTCGGCGGTCCCGACCCGGGCTCACAGCCAGCCCAGCCCCACACGTCGTGTCCCTGGGCCGCAGACGTGCTGAGGCCGCGTCTCCCCCACACTGACTGGCGTCTCGTCCGCAGTCCTGGCTGGGGCCTTGCTGGAGGAGGCCGAGCAGCTGCTGGACCGAGGCATCCACCCCATCCGAATCGCCGATGGCTACGAGCAGGCAGCCCGCATCGCCGTGGAGCACCTGGAGAAGATCAGCGACAGTGTCTTCGTGGACACCAAGAACACCGAACCCCTCATTCAGACGGCAAAAACCACGCTGGGCTCCAAAGTGTGCGTGTCGTGAGGACACGATGGTTACGGTCACAGGGGCGCGGTCCACAGGCCCCTCTTGGGCAGCAGCGGGGTCACTGGCCGCCGTGGTGTGGCACTGACCCAATCGGGGCTCTGTTCCTTGGCTTTGGCTTTTCTTGGTCCAGGTAAAGATGTGCATTTTGTGCTGTGAGTCAGAAGGTGAACTTGCCGGTTCAGTTCTTGTCCTTCTGACAGTATTCATAAAAGCACATTCGTCTTGAGCTAGCAGGTTGGGCTGACTTGCAGTCAGCTAGATGGGATCCATCTTGGTCTCAGTCACTTTCCTCACTGAGACAGAAGTCCCAACAGCCAGAGTGATGGGGAAGGTTTAATTGGCTCAGAGATGGCGCAGGCCTTACTCAGCTGGACCCAAGGTGGGGTGACAGGGCAGCCGTTCACGGTGGGGGAAGGTAGCAGGGCAAGCAGGGACCACCGCAGCCCTTTGTGTCCCTTGTGTTTATCTGGACTGCTCAGGGCGGGCACCACTCACGCCTTAGCCCTCAGGCCTTGACTCTGGCATCGCACCCCGAGTCAGTCCCAGCATCACATGCTAGATCAGCCGCCTCAGAGAGAGTCCCGCCTGTGACCGCGTGAGGCTTTGAGGCACACGAGGTACCAGCCAGGATGGGGTCTCACTCGAGATCTTGTGTTTTCCTACTTTTTGTTGTTTTGGGGGTTTGTTGGGATGGTCTTGCTTTGCAGAGCGGGCTGTATTTTTACCAGGTGTTTTCCACCGTAGCCTGATGCCTCCTGTTTGCCAGGCTCATTACTAAGCCTTAGAGGCCCAGAGAGTTCCCAGCCACGGCACACGCTGTAAGCAGGGTAGAACTCGGTGGCTCCCTGCCGTGAATCCAGCGTGAGCTGCTTTGTTGCCCTTCTTCCATTGACGACGCACAGGGCCTTCCGCTGTGTGTGCACGCCTGCATAGTGCTTCCAGAGAGGGGCAGGCAGGAGTGGGCTCGAGCACAGCACAGTGTCTGTTGCTGGCTCCCTGGTGGAGGAAGGACAGTGCCCTGAGCCGCGGCAGAGGCCTTGGTGGCGCCTGGCACCCGCTGTCCCCGAGGAGGGTGGCTGCCCCGTGGGGCCTCGGTGCAACTTCCCCGAGGACAGCGCTCCTGGCCCTGGAAGTGCACAGGCCGAATCTCATTGTGTCTGAGTTGAAACGGCTCGCTTTGCGAGTGTCCGCAGACCCACACGCAGGTCTCCAGCACCAGCCGCACCGCCAGCGTGCATGGCAGACCCGTGCTCCGCACAGAGCCCTGAGAGGCGCCAGCTTGGAGCCGGCTAACGTTCTGTGGTGCCCTGCTTCTCTCTCCTCGATGTCAAGGCCTGGGCTCCTGCCTGTGGTTCTTTCAAATCATTGAGCAGTAGTCTCGAGGTGAAGCAGCTCTCCAGGAGAGATGGCATCCTCCGTCTGGAACTGATGACCATGTCCCGGTCTGCTTTAAGCTGACAAATGGCAGTGGACAGGGGGGTGTGTGTGTGCGTGTTTTGGGTTATTAATCCTTGGAGAGTGCTTGCTTCCTGCCCTGGTCTTTATGTCCAATCAAAATGAAGAGTGAATTTCAGCAAAGGAAAAGTAAAGGCGGCAGGTGACACCCTCATCCAATGTGCGGTCCCTTGGCACCGGGGTCCTGGGGTGAGCGTTCTGTCCACTGAGTGTCCCGCGTGTGGAGAAGTGTGCATCGCGCCATGCAGAGCTCTGGTGTCTCCATCAGGGTCAACAGCTGTCACCGCCAAATGGCCGAGATCGCCGTGAATGCCATCCTCACAGTGGCCGACATGGAGCGGAGGGATGTGGACTTCGAGCTCATCAAGGTGGAAGGCAAGGTGGGCGGGAGGCTGGAGGACACCAAGCTCATCAAGGGCGTGATCGTGGACAAGGACTTCAGCCACCCGCAGATGCCCAAGGTGAGTGGTGGGCAGCGCAGCGCAGCACAGGGCCGACAGGGCCGTCCTAAGCCGGGCACCAGTCAGCACATGTGCTTCCCTCCTAGAAAGTGGAGAACGCCAAGATCGCGATTCTCACGTGCCCATTCGAACCACCTAAGCCAAAGACGAAGCACAAGCTGGACGTGACCTCTGTGGACGACTACAAGGCCCTTCAGAAGTACGAGAAGGAGAAGTTCGAAGAGATGATTCATCAGGTGAGCGGCCGTGGGTCATGAGTGTGGACCACTGACCTCTTTGCATCCTCGCGACCGCATTGCATCATCCAGATGGTGGACAGGATGCTGTTTGCTCAATAAAAAGACAGGACCCCTCTGTGCTGCTGTTGTTGCCAGTACCCGCAGGTTAGTCATGTAGTGCCACAGGGTTCAGGCCCAAAGAAGCAGCACCCTCGGCCTCCGCGATGCTGCGGCTCACATGTGTTCGCTCTTCTGGGGCATCCGATAGTGCTGCAGGCAGGAGCTGCCAGGTGTTCGAGGCTGGTCTGCAGCACACAGTGCAGCCCTATCTCAGAAGGAGTGAACCACAGGGCTGTCCTGGCCGGTGCTCTGCTGAGACAGGGCACCGGTCGGCAGGGAGCTCAGTATGCGTGGTCTCAGGGCAGTCCAGCAGAGGTCTGCTCTTAGGGTGGAGGGCTCTGATGCTCAGGGTGCATGGCCGGGTGCTGGTCGGACAGCACGGATCGCAACAGGCTAGTCTGCCGAGGGTGTTGAAGGATCGTAAATTCATTGGCTCTCACGCTACATCTCCTGCCTGCAGCTCTACAGGCACCACGTGGAATGCATGGCTTGGTGGACAGGCTTAGGGACCCAGGCGGAGCAGGCCTCTGTGGAAGTGGGCGCACAGTGACCCTGGGCAAGGAGCAGCCCATGAGGCATGGGACTGGCCAGCCACCATGCTCTGCATGAGCCGTGCCAGCATGTAGGTGCTGTCCTCCTGTGCAGAAAACACGGACAGTGCTAGGGCTGGGGACCAGAGCACAGTGGGCACCAGAGCCACCATTTGAGGGACAGGGACAACCAGGCGTCTCTCTCCTGGTGGAGCCAGAAGTGGCCCCACCCTGATTCCTCGGCCTCCAGAGAAATGGGGGTTGTGCAACGTGAACACGGGGTAGAGGCAGAGATTCTTTGGTTAATAGTTCTTTTGGCTTCACTCGTGGTTTAATTATCAGGTTATGGTTTACAGCATTCAAAGAATCTTTTGAAAACTGAGGTGATTCCAGTATTTTATGCAAGGTGTTTGTAATTGACAGGAGTGGATGCCGAGTTCGCCTCTTCACAATGCGCGTGCCCCGCTGCGCTCCCCGCTTTCCACTGATGTGTCACTGTCTTCTCACAGATTAAAGAGACTGGTGCTAACCTGGCCATCTGCCAGTGGGGCTTCGATGACGAGGCCAATCATCTCCTGCTGCAGAACAGCCTGCCTGCCGTTCGCTGGGTGGGAGGCCCTGAGATTGAGGTAGGGCCCCGTGTGCGGCCCAGGCCTCCCCGCAGAGGGTGCCCAGAGGGGCGGGTGGTGCTGGCTAAGCAGGGTGGGCTCAGCCTTGGAGCTTCACCGCTGTCTCTGTGCTCTGGCCCCAGCTGATTGCCATCGCGACTGGAGGCCGGATAGTCCCGCGTTTCTCTGAGCTGACCTCGGAGAAGCTGGGCTTCGCTGGGCTGGTGCAGGAGATCTCATTCGGCACCACCAAGGACAAAATGCTGGTCATCGAGCAGTGCAAGAACTCCAGGGCCGTCACCATCTTCATCCGGGGCGGGAACAAGATGGTGAGGATCCTCGCAGAAGAGCAGAGTGCTTCTGGCTCCTCTGCCCACAAAGGGTGGAGTCCTGCCATGCTGTGGGCAGGGGCAGCGTGAGGGAGACACACTCCATCTCCGGCTAAGATGGGCTGAGCCTGAGCTCTCGGGCACAAGACCCCGCGGGGGTCTTGTTCACATCGTTTCACGCTGCTTTTCCTTAGATCATCGAGGAGGCCAAACGGTCCCTCCACGACGCTCTGTGCGTCATCCGCAACCTCATCCGGGATAACCGCGTGGTGTACGGAGGGGGCGCCGCGGAGATCGCCTGCGCCCTGGCTGTGAGCCGGGAGGCGGACAAGGTGGGCAGCAGCGCGGGCAGCCCCTCCAGCCCTCCAGCTCCCCCAGCTCCCTCAGCCCCCTCCAGCCCTCCAGCTCCCCCAGCTCCCTCCAGCCCCACTGCTCCCCCAGCCCCCTCCAGTGCATGCCCAGACGTGACTCGGACAGTGAGCGCCGTTTGGTTCTGAGCCGCCGCAGGCAGGGGGCTCTTGCGTCCCTGCTCCCTCCAGTGACTCTGTCCTGTTCCCGTACGAGTGCTGCACGCGGTGGGCGCCGCCGCGAGGGGCTCACGCACACCTGTCGCCACAGTGCCCGACCCTGGAGCAGTACGCCATGCGCGCGTTCGCCGACGCACTGGAGGTCATCCCCATGGCCCTGGCGGAGAACAGCGGCATGAACCCCATCCAGACCATGACCGAGGTCCGCGCCCGGCAGGTGAAGGAGGCGAACCCCGCCCTCGGCATCGACTGTCTGCACCGGGGCACGAACGGTGAGTGGTGGCCGGCGCCATGGCCGAGCCCTGCAGCGGCCATGAGGGTCTGTGCGCGCTCACAGCGGCAGACAGCTGGTCCTGCCCTGGGAAACGCCGTCCCTCCCGGGGCTCCGTCACCAGCCGAGCCCGGAACCCTCACCCGAGGAGGGCGCGGGCCAAGACAGTGGCTCCCCTGCGCGGCCTGGGGCTCGGAGGGGCAGCGGGCAGGACTGCTCGGGCCGGCCCTGAACCCTGGCTCGCGTGCTCCCGTGGCCCGTGGCACCCAGCCCACGCAGCTGTTTTTACCGTCACTGTGCTTGTGCAAACAGGCCATCTTTGAGTCTACGTGTGTGCAGTTCTGGGGTCACTGGCTTGTGTTTTCCAGATATGAAGCAACAACATGTCATCGAAACCTTGATTGGCAAAAAGCAGCAGATCTCTCTGGCCACACAGATGGTCAGGATGATCCTGAAGATCGACGATATCCGCAAGCCCGGGGAGTCTGAGGAGTGAGGGCAGCGCGGTGCTCAGCGCCGCGGCCGTTATTTATTGTTGTGCCGTCACGCGGACGCATCGATGCTGCTGCAGAAATAGCTGTGTGGTGACCTGGGTCACGGGCAGAGCCGTGCTGCGGGAGTCTGCCCGCAGGCCTTTGTACTCATTAAAGCGATCTCGCAAACCTTGACCACCGCTCCTGCGTGAGACGTGTTCCTGGTTCCTTAGTAAACGCGCCTTCGTTGAGGAGCTTGGAGCTGACATTTTCAGGAACCGCTTCAGCAGCTTCTGCATGGTGCTCTGAGGGTTCAGCCCCACGCGGGGGGTGCACAGGCCAGACCCATCCCCCCACGTCGGTCCCTCGGTGTGGACCAGCCTTCCAAATCCTGGTCACTCCCTACCGCAGGGTGTCACTGCCGACAGCCCCACGGACTTGCTCCTCGCAGCGGACAGTGGCACAGAGCCACCGAGGCCACCGCAGGTCCCGCGCAGCGGCACCACTGGTCCGCAGATGGGTGGGGCTCCGGCGACCTGCGGGCGTCTTGGTCCCTGGAGAGCCAGGCGGAGGCCACGAGGGTGCCCCGCTCTGGCCTGTGCACCGGGCTCCCTGGCTTTCCTGAGCACTCCGCTGGTCCCTCCTCCAGGCCTGGCTGGGACAGCTGGTGTGGAGCCCTCTGCACTCAGCCTCGGGACACAGCTGCCCTGCCCAGGTTGGCACATCACGCCCACACCCTGTCTGTCCCCACGAGGCCAAGGAGGGACGACGGGGTGTCCAGAGCGGCCCCCACAGGCCCGCAGCAGCCCCTGGCTGAGTGTCCATGTTTGTGCCCCATCTGGGCTCCCTGGGCTCTTACTGTGTCAGCACAGAAGCTTTTCTCGCCTCATGTGCAAACCCGGGGCCTGGAAGTCCATGTAGTAAACTCACCATCTCGCTGCTTGGCCGCCAGACGAGTTGACCCCAAGCTGGGCACGGCCCCCCCATCATGTTTCCAGTGCCACGTCTTCCACTCCTCGGCCTGGCCCAGACACCTGCTCACTTGGGGACACCAGACCCCAAAGCCTGGGACTCACTGGTGGCCTTGGCATCTGCCTGCCCCCAGTCCCCCCAGTCCCCCACTTACAGCCTGCAGGAAGCCAGCTTGGGGGTGGTGTCCAGCAACCCGTGAGGGGTTCAGGCCAGAGCTCCAAGGGCCCCAGCACACTTTGACACCCGTGGGATTCCCACTCAGCCTGCAGAGGGAGACCCTGGGGACAACACGGCACCCAGGGAGGACAGTGCCAGCGCGCTGGTCTCACGTCTGCGGTACAGTGGTGCACGCCTGTGGTCCCCACTACTCAGGAGGCTGAGGCAGGAAAATCACGAGCCCAAGAAGCTCAGTCAGCCTGGGCATCAAACAAAAAGTTTGTTTGGGGAGAGCACACTGGGAAGGACTGGTGGTGCCCCCTGCCCTGGAGCGTGAGAAACACTGACTTGGTCAAGCTGAGCATGAGGCCATGCCCCCAGGGCCGCCACCCTGCTGCTCCGCCCTGTTGGGGCCCAAAGGCTTGGGGTGGCACTGAAAGTCACAGGGAGACGCAGGTTTCAGGGACCTCATCCTTCGCCACCTGTGTGTGACTGGTCACCCAGGCAGATGCCAGGCCTGACCCCCAGAGCCCCCAGCAGCCCCTCCTGTTTTCCGAAAACCTGAGCACTTGGAAGAAAAGAAATGGCCAGTGACCTGGCCCAGTGTAGGGTCCCCTGGGTTTAGTCCCTGAGCCCCCGAGCGACACAGCCTACACCCTGATACCCAGGGACCTCTCCCTCGGCCTCTGCCATCCAGTGGGCAGCACCGTGGCCCGGGCCCAGAGCACCAGCATCTGTCTGGGAAGCCTCACCACAGCAGGATGGTTGCCACTGCCCCTTCTGATAGCTTCAGGGGAGAAGCTACAAAAAATTTCTCAATCCTGGGCATGGTGGCTCACACCTGTAATCCCAGCATTCGGGAGGCAGAGGCAGGAGGGTTGCTGAGTTCGAGGCTTGCCTGGGCTACATAGTGAGCTCAGGGCCAGCCTGAACTACAGAGCCAGACCCTGTCTCGGAAAAGCAAACAACAACAAAGAAAAACAACTTATTAGACACAGTTGGGTCAATAGAAACTTTATTTCAGATGATACAGATGCGAGGAGTGTGGCTCTTAAGACAAAGAAGGACAGCCTAGTGCAGGGCTACGGCCGGCTGTCAGGCCCCCGAGGACCTGTCACTGCTGCCATTCAAACTCCCCAGGAGCACCTATGTTTTTAATTTCTACCTGACATACATGTTTGAGATTATTCCCATAATCTAAAATTTTCTTCCAAATTCGTTTGAGATGAAATTAATTTCAGCATCCCTACATTTTTTTTTTTTTTTAGTAAAAAAAAATCAAATGACCTAAGTACTCCAAGGCCAGTTTTCGAATGAAGTGAGTGTGGAAGGCACCCCGACCGCCGCTACACGTACTTGTTCAGCCACTCGACGAGGTTCCTCCTGGCCTCGTCGATGTAGGGCTTGTCGGCCGCCTGGCAGTCCTCCTTCCTCCGGTGCACGAAGCCGTGCGTCTGCCCGGTGAAGGTTTTCACCTGGTGCTCGACCTTGCAGTGTTCTTTCAGCTTCTGGGTCAGCAGAGAGACCTGAGGGCAGAATTGGGGGTGAGGGCTCAGCCCCTCCGCGAGACTCCGTCCCTGAGCCTTCCGGCACGTGTGGGAGAGCTACCCTCGGGCCCCGCAGACGCCCTGCACAGCGACGCGGCTCCTTCACTCTCAACTGAGTTCTTAGCACCCACGAAGGGGACTCCAGAGCAGCGCTAACACGGCACAGCGGCGCCCCCAGCGCTCCTAACTCACGGCAGTGCCCAGTGACGGCACGAGCTGAAAATGCTGAAGGTCAAAAATGCGCTGAGGGGGCCAGAGGGTTAGCTCAGTGGTTCCAGCGCCTGCCTTGCAAGCACAAGGTCCTGAGTTCGATCCCCTGAAACCACATACAATGCTGGGTGTGGAGACTCACGCCCACCAGCAATCAGTACCACATACCACAGTGCCGGGCATGGTGGCTCATGCCTGTCATTCCAGCACTCGGGAGGCAGAGACAGGAGGACTGCTGAGTTTGAGGCTTGCCTGGGCTCCATAGTGAGCTCAGGGCCAGCCCGAACTACAAAGCGAGACCCTGTCTCAAAAAAAAAAAAAAAAGCGCTGAGGGACATGGAGACACGGCCCCGTGTTAGAGAGCTCACTTGAGGCCTGAGTAGAGCCTCCAGAATCATCAAAGGAGAAAACTCACTTCTGGTCATAGTGGGCCCTCCTGTAATTCCCGTACAAGTTGGGAGGCTGAGGCAGGAGGATCACAAGTTCAAGCCCAGCCTGAGCAATTTACTGAGACTGTCTCAAGCAAATCCATAAATAAAATGGCAGGCGATGCAGCTCCTCACCCACCGGGTTCAATCCCCAGCATCTCGAGAATAAACACACAGATACATCGAATCGCAGTGACTTGGTGCGTGAGTGACTGTTTGTCTTTTCCAGTGACTGCTTTCTCTTCTCTGCCATGCTGCCGACTGAGGTGAGGGTCTCACCTTGGGCCACATCCACCTGGCCCGTCTGGTTTTCATTTTGAGACAGGGTCTCAGTGAGTTGTCCAGGCTGGTCTTCCACTTTCGATCGCCTGACCCCAGCCTCTCCAGTAGCTGGGATTACAGGCGAGCACCATTACCCTAGGCCCAAAGACTGCTGCCTGTGTTTCTGGGACAGTCTGGCCCCACCTCTGTAGCACTCCTCCTGCCTCAGCCTCCCAGTACTAGGATCACATCTGTACACCATCCCACCTGGCACATGTTTAAAATTTCAACACTAGAAGACAATTAAAGTAACAAACAAAACCTTTGGGACTTCTTCCCCAAAACTGTTGAGTTGTGCTAAATCACAAACGAGCAGAAGAAAGAGGTACTCACTTGCTCGAGGGGAATCACAGAGTCATTTTCAGCAAAAATGAACAGCGTGGGGTTCTTCAAGTCATAAACGTCTTCGGAATCCCTGACGATGCCTGGAAGGGAGTGCGAGGCGTCCCACTCCGGCCGTGGCACAGAAAGCTGAGATCCCTCGTCTCCAGGAGACGGGAGCCCGGCGAGACGGCCCGCCCCATCCCGGCCCCATCCCGGCCCCCTGTGGCCTGTCCTAGGCCCGGTCCAAGTCCCGAGAACTCCGCAGCATGCACACGCACGACTGCGGCCAGCAGGTGGCACCAGACCACCTCTGCTCCCCAAGCGGGTCTTGGGGCCAACTGCCTGCGGGTTACCGAGTTTACTTGCGGTTAAGTAAATATTTAACAAGGTTTTAAAATGCTAAAAGTAGGCGAAAGTACCACGGAGAGAAATCATTAAGCTAAATAAGCATCATGCTACAGCAAATAGTTCCTAATAAAAAAAATTTTTAAACTCTCAGCATTGATGGTAAAAAAAACGATGACATTTGTTAAAGGCACTTATTTAAGTGGTGACTGTAGTAAATAACAAAATAAGGTATTAATTTTTATAATACATAAAAATGTCTTCTCTTGGGGCTGGGGATTTAGCTCAAGTGGTACCACGCCAACCTTGGACACACAAGGGCCAGAGCTCAATCCCTAGTACCGAAAAAAAAAAAAAAAAGTCTTGTCTTTTATAATGCTTGCCTTAAGGCATTGAGTTTGAAGTAGATACTAAATTATGTCAGTACTCTGCAGCCAAAAATAAATAACAAGCATAATACGTGCTTTCTGATATAAAAACTTCACGAACTGGGTGTGGCAGGGCACACCTGTAAACCCACCACTCAGGAGGCTGAGGCAGGAGGAATGCCGTAAGTTCAAAGCCAGCCCAGTCCACATAGTGCGTTAAAGGCCAGCCTGAACTCCATAGTGAGACGTCTCAACACCCCCTCAAAAAAAAAGCTTTATCAGTGGAAAAGCTCTCTGCCTTTCTATAGCAAATAGGACGTACTTGTGTGACTGCCAGGCCTTAGCCTGTGGGTTTTCCTTTCCCTTCCATGCATGCGGTGGAGTCTTCTGACTTGGAAAAAATGCAGCTAGAAATGAAGGAGCTGGGGAGACCCCGCCTGCACCCCACCCCAGTGACCACGGGCCAGGCTCAGCCCCCGCAGGCCCGAGGCCCCCTGCCACTCACCATAGAGGGACACTCCCGCCCTGATCTGCGGGTACTTGTTCATCACGTGATGCACCACGATCCCGCCCCAGCAGAAGCCCACGATGCCCACACGCTGGGCTCCGCACCGCTGAGTCAGGTAGCGCAGGACGGCGTCCACCTCCCTACAAGAAAAGAAGCAGTGCTGGGAACCCAGATAAGCGGTGAGCCCCTGACAAGGCAGTGCTACCCCAGAGTGGTCAGTTGATAATCCCAGCGCTCAAGAGGCTGAGACAGGAGGATCGTTGCAAGTTAGAAGTCAGCCTGGGCTACACAGCAAGATCTTGTTTTTAAAAAACAAACAAAACAAAAGGACCAGAGATTTAGCTCAGTGTTTCTGGCGCCTGCCTAGCAAACACAAGGTCCCTGGTTCGATCCCTGGTAACCACATACAACAATACCGGGTGTGTTGACTCACTCCCACCAGCAATCAGTACCATAAACCATAGTGCCGGGCATGGTGGCTCACGCCTGTCATCCTAGCACTTGGGAGGCAGAGGCAGGAGGACTGCTGAGTTCAAGGGTCGCCTGGGCTACATAGTGAGCTCAGGGCCAGCCTGGACTACAAAGCAAGACTATGTCTCAAAAAAAAAAAAAAAAAAAAAAGAAAGGTAGTGATCACACCTTTAAAACATCAGGCCATGAATAAGTCTGGGCCATTTTGGTTTTGAATTTTTCTAACCGTAGGGAACAACTGTTGTCCCCATAGGGCCAAGAAAGAAAAGACTGTCAGACTTGAGGGATACCGGGGTGCATTTGCTGCTCGGGTCTGCTTCCCTCTTCTGAAGACACCAGACTCCAGCTCCAGGCACCCCTCCAAAGCCACAGACAGCATCTGGGGCTTCATCCTTGGTTGCCGGAGTCCACTGTGTGGCGCAGCCTGGCCAGTCACAGCAGAGCAATCTCCTGACCGCAGGGATTGGTTCCAGGGAGGCCTTGTGAGCCAATCAGAATCAAAGGGATAGAAATGAGACCTGCTAGGTGGCCAGGATGGAGGTCCTGGAAGGCGGAGCCCTCCTGGAAGTGACTGAGAGACACCTGAGAATGAAGCCAGAACACAGGAAGTGGGGCCAAGGCACTTCCGGAGGTGAGTCCTGGGTTAGCTCAAGCCATGCTCTAGCTCAACAGAGCCGGAAGCCACCTCTTCCGTCTGTGGACAAGAGCCCTCTGGACAGTGTGAGCGTCCAGGACGGGCCCTGTCCCTGCCAGACCCTGCCGGTCCCCACCGTTCCCCGGGCTGTGCACAGGACCCTGTGGATGGGGCGGCGTGGACAGCGAGCGTCCCTGTGTCCCCCACCCCACCCCAGCCGGGTGTGCGACTTACTTGTCCACCTTCCTGGGGTCTCTGGACTTGAACCACTCGGGGAAGGTCTTCATGTCCCAAGAGGGGCTCCAGGCCTCCTTCCCAGCAAAGAAGTCTGGGACAATGGTTCTGGAAAGCAGGGAGGTTGACATGGTTTCATTTCTGGCTGGGCGTCTGTGTGCAGTTGTTAAAGAATGGACAAGGTGGCGACTCCTCCCGCCCTTGCTGCCTGCAGCTGGCGTGGGCAGCCCAGCCAGGACCTGAGGAGGCTGTGGGTGCGGGGCTGGGGCCATAAGATGTCCAGCATGGGCCACGAAGTCCCTGCTGTCCCCGAGAGACCCCATACCTTGTCAGACTTAGGCCAGTCCCCCTACCCAGCCTTTCCCAGCCTCTGCCCACGCTGCCTCGGGCACCGAAGAGCAAGGTGTGCGGCAGGTTAGCTGTGGTCACAGCCAGGACAGCAGACTCGGAGGCCCTGTCGTCCATCCGGGCACCACAGAGGCCCAGTGCCCGCTCCCCTTGGCCAGGTCCCGGGTCCCACAGCACAGAGGGCACTGGGGCCTGGGTAAGAAGAGGTGAGTTCCGCAGCCTGAGACTCGGTCACTCTTAGCTTTACTCTTTTTCTTTTTTTGAGACAGGGTCTCGCTTTGTAGTTCAGGCCGGCCCTCAGCTCACTATGTAGCCCAGGCAAGCCTGGAACTCAGCAATCCTCCTGCCTCTGCCTCGCAAGTGCTGGGATGACAGGTGTCAGACACCACGCGGGCACTGTGGGGTGTGGTGTTGATTGCTGGTGGGCATGAATCACCACGCCCAGCATTGTTATATGTGGTTTCCAGGGATCGAACTCAGGACCTTGTGCTTGCGAGGCAGGCACCGGAACCACTGAGCTAAATCTCTGGCCCTTAGCTTTACTCTTTTTCAGCAGTGCTGGGGATCGAACCCAGGCTCTTGTACAGCCAGCAAGTGCTCCGCTACTGAGCTGCATGGTGTGAGTGGAAAATATGCTGGGCGCCTAAAGTTTAAGTACGCACTAAAGACACCTTGCCACGAGTCCCCCAAGCCCCTTGCCTGGGACGCGCCTGCCCTGCCCTCCAGCCGCTGTCCGGAGCAGCCCTGCAAGTCCCCTGCCCACTGCTGTGGCTGCCTCAGGCCCTAAACCTGTTCAGAACGGTGACCTTTCGCGGTCACCTTGACTTTGCCGAAGAGCCCCGCATGGTGACAGAGCGGGGGCCGAGACAGGCGCAAACACAGCGTCCTGTTCTCAAGAGCTGCCTTTCCGTCGGATGGCGCTCGGCTGCGGCACTCACTGTGAATTTGGTCGCCCTTGGTGACCCGAGGAGGCCCTGGAGCCGCTTCAGACAGTGGAAGAAGGACGGGACAGGCATGTGGGGAGCCAGGAGAGGGCTGCGAGGGATCACTGCCGGCACAGTGTGGCCCCGTCCTGCGTCCAGCCAAGCCTCGCCCCCCGGCTCCAACCTCCAGGGTCACCGCGAGGGAGACAGGGCACGTCCCTCCCGCCCATCAGGACGTACGGACAGCAGCCAGGGCCTCGCAGCCAAGTGACCCAGGCCACCGCGATTCGGACCCCGTTAAGCCTGGCTTCTGATCCGCCTGGGTGACTGAGGGGACGCAGCTCAGCCCTGGGCCTGTGCTGGAAGTTAGATCCCTGGCCCTCTGGGCACCCAGGGGGACATCAAGGAAAAGGCGCCTGTGCACCTGGCAGGAAACCTGTGCTGTGCCATGGCGGGCGCCAGGCCTTTCCTGCGCACCCTCGCTCTCCGTTTCAGGAGAAGGTGCACCAGCCCTGGGTTCCTGGGCCCTCCGCCTCCGGAGGCTGGAGAGGAAATGGGTTCTGCGCACCCTGGCCTTACTGAAGCTCCCCGGGGGCCAAGGAGAAGCACAGCCGCCCGGTGTGACCCTCAGGGCTGCACCTGGTCCTGTGGACTCCGGATGCATCCAACAGAGGCGGCCCGTGACGGTGAGGTGGGGACCGGCTTACCCACAGTGCCAGCTGCGGAGCCCAGGGCAGGCCAGGGGCGGGTCCCTCTCACACGGATCTGCTCACGGTGCCCTGATACGGCACGGAGGCCATGTAGAGAAAGGAGCTGTGTCCCCAGACTTGCAGGGCCGGGACCCCAGGAGGACCCGAAGTCCCCAGAGATGGCAGGTGTGTCACTTCACGCGACACCCCAGGGAGGGAAGGGAGGAGCTTGTGGCGCGGACAGCCGGGTTGGCATATCTTTCTTCTTTCTTTCTCCTCAATAGCGCAGTCAGGGTTTCTGGTTTCTGTGTGTAAAGATCCCCGAACCGTACACAAATTCAGGCAGGGCAAGCGTTCCATACATACGTGTAGCCGTTGCCTGCGATCAGGTCTGCCATGTACCGGGTGTTGGGCAGCTGCCAGCCAAAAATGTCCTGCACCACGATGACCGCCCTGCCCGCGTCCGCAGGGGGCCGGGTCACGTAGGCCCGGATGTGCTCCACCTGCAGCTCGTGGCCCATCCCTCCGTACTCCAGCCGGTGGCCGATGTCGCACGGGCAAGGCTTCGCCTCGTTGGCCATGGCGGATCCCGGGGTCGCTCGCTCTGGGAGAGAGAAACACACGTTGCCGGAAGCCGCGGGTCTGTGGAAAGGGCTCGTTTCGACCCCGTCTACGGCACTTATGTGACAAAAGGCACTTCTGGGTCTGGAAGCATCAGAAGTCGAGGCTGAAGAGGCCCCGCGCCCACCAGACATGGAGACGCGCACGGAGTGTAACCACCGGGGAAGCCCACGGCGGCAACGCGGCCTTGCGGCAAAACGGCACGGCCCGCCGGGGCCCGCGGGGGAAGCCACAGCCGCAGATGGCCAAGCCCAGCGACGCCCTGACGCCGGGACAGGCGGGCCCCACACACGCTGCTGAGAGCTGCGCTCAGTTGAGTCCGGGGAGGGACTGAAGCCGCCTCTGCCGTCTGTGTTCAGCCCTCAGAGGTTCCCATCTGGGGCCCGGAAGCAGGAGAAGGAAGGCTTCATCACCCGGCTCGGAAGGCCCGAAGAGATTCGCCTCGCCCCAAGTGCAGGGGACAGGGAAAGAAGCCATGCCACGTTGACCCTGTGCTCCCAGAGCGGGGCCCGGGCTGCGGAGAAAACAGCGTAGCAATCGACCCCAGGCCGGAAAGCCGGAGTCCGGGCCACCGAAAACCACCTGATGGAGCAGCACAGTCAATGCCCCGAGAGCTCACGCGGCAGGAGGCAGGAAGCGACGTCAAGCGTGCTAGTTACACACGCACCAAAATCACCCAGGTCCATGTGAACAGACCGAACTCAGCCACCGAGGCAGACACGAGTCTCACGCTGGACTGGGCCTCTGCTGGAGGGGGCAGAGCGGGGAGCGCACGTACCAGAAGAACAAACCCCAGACAGAACCCACAGACCGTCCCGAGGCCCCAGAAACACAGGGTATCCAAATCCGAAACCAGCCCATGGAAAGAAAGACTGAAGTCGGGCAGGGAGAATGAAAGCGAGAGTAAAGTGAGGGTACAGAGGAGCCGGAAGCCGAAGCCGGGGTCACGGGAAAGGCTGGGCAGAGCCGGGAGGGGCAGACTGCGCGGAGGCAGCGCGGGCTGGGGCCGTGTGCGGACCTGCCGCTCCCTGGCTCCCCTGTGAACCTACGAATATAAAAACGGGGAAACTGTAAAGTGGGGTTCCTGCGCTCAGACCCTGGGGCACTGAGCCCAGAGATACGGGTGGGTCCTTCCTACACAAGCGTAAGCAACAAACTGGGAGGGGTGGCAGGCCCCGCGCAGGGACCCCACGACACCAGCGTTTGTTAGACCCCGGAATGTGATGAGCCGTGAAAGGGCACTTTTTATTACTTAGGACGACAGAAGACCTGAGGGAATGAAAACACACAGCACACTAACTGATCAGGCACTAAAAGAATTATAAGGGGGACAATCTTCCAGTTAACCTCTAAATTAAGCAACACAATGAAAATCTAGCAGGGGATTTCAATAAAAATCAATAAAAAACGGTAAGAGACAAGTATAGCTGAGATAATGGGGGGAGACACAATAGCCTTATTCAACAACCAAAGCTAGCAAAGTGCTATGGTAGCCAGGTATGGGTGGCCCATGCCTGTTAATCCCAGCCCTCTGGGAAGCTGAAGCAGGAGGATCCCACGTTTGAGGACAGCTCGAGCAAGTTAGCAACTCAAAAACGCAGGGTCTCAAAATAGAAAATGAAAAGAAATAGGATGTAGCTCAAAGCAAAGGACTTGGGTTCAACTCTCAATATGGAAAAAATAAAATAAAAATTTTAAACTATGGTATTTCTGAAAGTACAGATAAATAAATCAATGGAACAGAACAAAGAGTCCAGAAACAAGTTCAGACATCCACCCAGTTATTCCAAAAACACGACCAGAGGACAGCTCGGTGAGGACGCTGTCTGGAGCCAGGCTGGAGTGGAACCCGAGGCGGACGGGCCAGAGGACGCAGCCCGGTGGCGGCGCCGGGGAGCCTGGCTCCAGTGGTTCTATCAGCTCACAGAACCAAGTTAACGGGGGGGGGGGGGGGGGGGGGGGGGGGGGGGGGGGGGGGGGGGGGTGCGAGAAAGGACGGAGACGGAGCTCCGAGGCCCTCGGGGTCAGCAGAGCCAGCTCGGACGGCAGGGGGCGCACTGCGCACCAGCTGAGAAAACAAGTTCCAGAGGACCCTCCTGCCGAGCAGTGAGATACCGGAGGGGAGAAGGAAAACTAAACTCTGCGAGAAAACACAGCCTTTCCCTTCACCAGGAGGAAAACCAGAACACATATCTCATGAAGAAAATGGTTCATCCGTTATGTCTCCTTTTTAAACAACTGTAACGGGAAAAATTGCACTTGGGAGGCTGAGGCAGGAAGATCACAAGTTTAAGCTTAGTCTGGGCAATTTAGCACCTTAATGAGATCCTGTCTAAAAATATATATATATTTTTAAAGGGGTGGGGAAGTTGCTCAGTGGAAAGGCCAAATCCTAACTCTGGTTCCTGTGAAGGTGACCTTAATTAAAAATAGGGTCAGCCCCTAGGACCCCCCCCAAATTAGCAAGTACATCTGAATGATTCATAAGTATAATGGATGGAAGCACAACTTCACCGGCTTTTAAGGAAATTACACTAGTGATGATGGTGAAAAACCACTGCACATCTGGAAGACTGGCTGAAAGCTGTGAATACAGACAGAAAGTGCACATGTAGAGAGGGCAGTGTGCACTGGAGGGCTGTCCAGCCAGGTCCGCCAAGAGACACAATGTGGGAGGCCATGTGTCTCAGTCACTTCCTGCTGCTGGATGCAGAGCCTGACACAGCAACCTAAGCAAGGGTCTCATGGTTTGGGGGAATCAGTCCATGGTCAGCTGCTCTAGGCAGGAACATTGTGGCGGAAGGGCCTGGCGAGCACAGTGCTCAGTGCATGGCAGCCAGGAAGCAGAGCAGGGACAGTGCAGGGAGGAAAGGATGGGACCATGGGTGTGGGTGATGATGGAAGGACCTTCTTCGTGGCTTTAATGTGGTGGCAACAAGTTGAAGCAATGTAACTGACACTAAAAGGCAAGGGGGTGTGTTGTGATTTACTCTCTTGTGGGTTTAACTGTGTTCTTTCAAAAAAAAAAAAAAGGTATGTTCAAATCCTAACTCTGGTCCCTGTGAAGGTAGCCTTAATTAAAAATAGGATCCTAGGGCTGGAGATTTAGCTCAGTGGTTCCGGTGCCTGCCTAGCAAATGCAAAGTTCCCAGTTTGATTCCCGGTAACCACATACAACAATACCAGGCATGGTGACTCATGCCCACCAGGAGTCAGTACCACATACCACAGTGCCAGCCGTGGTGGCTCACACCTGTCACCCCAGCACTCAGGAGGCAGAGGCAGGAGGATTGCTGAGTTCAAAGCTTGCCTGGGCTACATAGTAAGCTCAGGGCCAATCTGAACTATAAAGCAATACCCTGTCTCAACAAACAAATAAACAGAACAACAGCAAAAAGAAGTTGGCCCCGGAGTCGACCCCTAACAAATAGCGCAAGGGCCAACCTATTACCTGGGCTGTCCGGTGAGGGCCTAAAGACCACAGAAAACGCTGCCCTGTGCCTCTGTTTACTTTCTCTCCAGCAGATGTCCAATCGCAAAGGACCCTTCACAGCCAGGCCAGCAGCCCTCCACAGAGACCTCAAAAGCTTGGGGCAGCCTGGGGAGGGCTGGGACCACCACACGGAGTCAGGAGGCCACCCAGACCTGTCACGTCCTGGCACTGCATGGGGACTACGACAGAGGCCTGACTGAGTATCAGACACGCCTCGCCACGCTCCAGGACAGGCGCCCGCATCTGCTCATTCAACGGGAATTCTCAGAGAGAATAAAGCCACTGCTTGCACAGACGAGACCCAACTGCACAAGAAGAAATGTCACACTAGTCCGTGGAGAGGACGCAGTGGGTGCTCCCACTGGCTGGAGGAGCCAAAGGAGCACAGAGTGTCTGAGTGAACAGCAACTGTCCTGGGCCAAATACAAAATCTATAATCTAATAGCCAGGCATAGTGGTGACAACTAGGAAGCTGGGGCAGTGGGATCTCAAATTCAAGGTCAGGTTAGGCAGTTCAACGACTTGATAAGACCTTATCTCAAAATAAAAAGTGCAAAGGCCCTGTGTTCAATCCTCTATACCAAAAACAAGAGGACTGGGGGTACACCCTGGGCACCCCACGATCAGAGCTGTCATCTCCAGTCTAGGAAACTCTTGGTAGCACCGGGGACAGGCCCCTCCACGGGACCCCTGAGAGCACAGCCTGTGGCAGGGCCCACGATGGCCACACAGTGTGCCATGAATGTGGTGCACATCTGCACGGCGGGAACGCGCAGACCCTGCAGGGCGCCCCGGCCCCGCCCCCGCCCCCACCGCCTCAAGGATGCCTGAGCTGAGGCCGCGACCTCCTACCTCCAAAGACCCCGGGCTGAGCAGGCGCCTCTGCTGCACCTGACCCCACGCAGCCTTCACGCCAGCTAAAGCTGCACCACGCGGGGCGCGTGGCTCCCTCCTTAGTACCCGCGACAGGGAGCTGCGTGCCTGCCCGTGTCAGCCGCGCTCTTACCTGCAGCGGAAACTGGCCCTTAGCGGCGCGCGGTCGGGGAGGCTGCACTGGGCCGAGGGGTGGCTCTGCCTTATCCGCCACAGGCCACACCCCCCACGGGGCAAAGTCCCCAACGGAAGCCGACAAACAGGTTGGTCGGCGCCCGCCCGGGCCGCCGCAGCTGGACTGAAAGGGCAGCGAAGTTGGGACCTTGCGCGACTTGCAAAGGGGCAGCGGGAGGGAGGGCGTCCTGGCGTGTCCCTTCACCGCGCTGGCGCGGCTCCTCTCGGCACGGCCCACCCCTTATCTGAAATGGCTCTGAAAACAACAGGTGGCCGTCCGTGGGCAAGGGGACAGGACACCGGGCGCTGCTGGCCAGCAGGCCTGGGCCCAGCCCAAGTCGGCCGCCGGGACGCGCTCTGGGCCTGGCCGGCCGCCTGCACCTCGGTGTCTGCCCGGGTCGCTGGTCCGTGCCGGTCCACGCGGGACGGCCGTGGCCGTGGGCGGAGGGGGCTCCCGTGCGCGCAGGGAGAAAGCTGAGGAAGGCGCGGGGCCGCCGGCCGGGCTGCAGCGGGGGAGGGCGGCCGGGTCGTCCGCAGAGCCGGACAGGCGGGCCGCGCACCTACCGGCCCCAGACGCTGAGGACGCCGCGCGGGCCCGCGGGGACACTGGGAGGAGTCTGGCCGCCCAGCAGCGGAGACAGGGGACCCTCGGCGCGGATTCCTGGCGGGGAAACTGGGGTCACCAGCGAGGGAGGCCGGAGGAGGGAGACAGCCAGCCCGGACTTCTGGGCCTGGCTCCCGGACCTGTAATCTCCCTGCTGAGAATCACTACAAGGCTACTGTTAAAAATAAACTACTACACATTTCACGCGCGCACGCACACACGCACACACACCATCTGAATTTTGTCTTCTGGTCCTCTGATCCAGGATGGAATCCCAGCCTCTGGAAGGCTGAGGCAGGAAGGTCACCCCTTCAGCCCAGCCTGGCCAGTTGACTCTTTAGGAAGGCCCTGCCTCGGGACACAAGAGCTGAGACGTGGCTCCTCCTCGGGAAGCCATGGTTTCCAGCCCTGAAGAGGGAGCAGGGGTTGGGCTGGCACGGACAGAGTGAAACCCTGGCTGCCTGGGGTCCTGCGGGGAAGAAGGCAGCTGCCCATGCGAGGCGAGGCGACCGCAGAGCAGCAGGGAGGCAGAGCGGGAGGGAGCGCATTCACCAAGCCCGCGGCAGCAGCCCCGGCCAGTCGCACCCCACGCCAGGGGGCGCTGTGCAGTGGTTTCCTATGGAAACAAAACTCTGCGAGAGCCCTTTCATGTGTGCCCCAGGCTGGCCTCGAACTTACTGTGTAGCCCCGGCTGGCCTCCAACTCGGAGCAATCCTCCTGCCTCAGCCTTGCAAGTGCTGGGACCACGGATATGCGCCACTACACTCGAGAGAAGCCTTTTTAAGTAGCTTTCAACATCTTTGAGGCGCCGTGTCTGTGGACAGAATAGATGTGACTAATTACATATCATTTTCTCCTTTGCTAAATTTAGCTCCTAAACATCGTTACCAGCCCCGATTTAACAGCACTTATTAATAGAAAGATGCACACACAGGCTCTGCCGCAGGTCGCAGTCTGGTGCCCGGGCTGTGCGTGCTTGTACAAAGGGGAAGTGTGCTCCGGAGAGAGTGCAGGACGGGCTCCTGGGCAGTGAGTGAGCTGGGCCCAGGCTTGTGAGGCCTGCTTCTCACGAACCCCATTTTCTCAAGACGCAGACTATACCTGTTTGAAGTGACCAGTCTCCTACCTTGTCCCTCAGCATCAGCCACACACTCAGTTTCTGTAGCTATAAACAGTGCTAGGGCTGGTCCTCAAATCCCAGCATGCACTGAAGTCCCCCAGGATCTGGAAACCACAGCGGGCCCAAGAAACTCAGGTGCTGGGAGATCCGCAGCCAGTCCCGAAGGGCAGAGCCACAAGCAGGGCAGCCAGCTGGCTGGTACCCAAGGCCGCTGAAGCCTCCTGGGCCGGGGTGTGTGATGACTAAAGGACTCAGGGAGCTCTGGGGTGAACAGGGAGCCCCCTGGGGTGGGGCCCCAATCCACAGGCCTGAAGCCTGGATGGAGCCGGGAGAGGGAAGGCAGGCTGCCTCCTGCCACCCCTGCCAGGGCCCGTATCTCCCTGGCGATGCCACCCGTGCCTGCAGGCTGAGCCTCTGCAGACTGCAAGCTACGGGAAACCTTCCTCCTGCTGTGCAGCGTGAGTTTGTCTCGCCGACCACAAAAGCAACCATGGCGGCCTGAAACAGGCTCCGTCCATCCTGTGGCCTCCGACCTCCCCGACGGGGTGTCAGGCTGAGCCCCCAGCCTGGAGCAGCTCAGGGACACCCACCCCTACGGCAGCGCCTCCACAGGGACAGGAAGTCGGCCAGATGCAGCTCAGCCTGGACAGGGCCACGCTGCCTCAGCCCCAGCCTGTGCCCTGCAATTGCCCTGTTTTGCTCTGAGCGTTTCTGCCCCCAGATTCTAATGCCGAAACCCAAATCTCGGGGTGAAGGTCTCAGCAGGTGGGGTTAGTACCCTGCAGGAGGAGACCCCAGGACAAGACAGACTCCCTCACCTGCAAGCGGGAAGAAGACGCTCAGCCCTGGTGAGCACGCTTAGACTCCCAGCACTTGAAGCCTGAAGAGGCAGGAGGATCACAAGTTTGAGGCCAGCCTGGGGATTTGGGGGCTTGGAGATTTTTTTTTGGTTTGGGGTTTTTGAGGCAGGATCTCACTGCATAATTCAGGCTGGTCTTAAATTCATCATGGAACCCAGCCTGGGCTGCGCCACTCCGTGAGCCTCCCACCGGGTATATAACAAATCCAACAACAGCCTGGACTGCAAAGCAAGACCTTGTCACATAAAACAAAAACAAACAGATAATCCTAATAAGAAGGTGCTCACCAGGACTCTGACCTCGGGGGTGCCCTGACCCCAGGACCTCCCACTATGGGGGGGTTTGCTGCCAATCCTTCTGCCTTGGGGCTAACAGCCCCCTGCCCCATCCCAGGCTGGAACATCAGGGCTTGAATTACTGGCTGCACTGAGGTTTCTCTGCAGTGGTGTATAGTTGTTTTTAAAAATATCTGAATAGGGCCGGAGGGTTAGCTCAGTGGTTCCGACGCCTGCCTCACAAGCGCAAGGTCCTGAGTTCGATCCCCGGTAACCACATATAATGCTGGGCGTGGAGGCTCATGCCCACCAACAATCAACACCGCATACCACAATGCCGGACGTGGTGGCTCATGCCTGTCATCCCAGCACTCGGGAGGCAGAGACAGGAGGATTGCTGAGTTCGCAGCGGCTTGCCTGGGCACCATGGTGAGCTCAGGGCCAGCCTGAACTGCAAAGCGAGACCCTGTCTCAAAAAGCAAAAAAAAAAAAAAATCTGAATAATTAGAAGTTGCCAAAATGTTACAATATAGAACCAACTGAGGGACATCCTTAAACACAAAACCTTACTGCTGTAAACAAAAAAGAGAGCCAGCTACTGGGGCCCATATCCATAATCCCAGAGCTCTGGGAGGATGAGGCAGGAGGGTCACAAGCTTGAAGCCAGCCTGGGCAACACAGTGACTTAATGAGACGCTGACAAAATGTAAAAAAGTAAAAAGGGGCCGGAGGGTTAGGTCAGTGGTTTCGGTGCCTTTCTCGCAAGCGCAAGGACCTGAGTTCGATCCCCAGTAACCACATATAATGCTGGGCGTGGACACGCCCACCAACAATCAACAGCGCATACCACAATGCCGGAAGTGGTGGCTCACGCCTGTCATCCCAACACTCGGGAGGCAGAGACAAGAGGATTGCTGAGTTCGCGGTGGCTTGCCTGGGCTCCATAGTGAGCTCAAGGCCAGCCTGAACTACAAAGCGAGACCCTGTCTCCAAAAAAGCAAAAAAAAAAAAAAGTAAAAAGGACCGGGCTGTAGCTCTGGGTGAGGGTCCCAGTACCCCATCAAGCAAACGAAGCACAGACTGTTTGTAATCCCCAAAGTGGCAGTTTCTCGGCTTCACCAATCTGAGTTTCAGCGGCCGCGCACGCTGAATGTTTGCCCGACTGAGTCTGAAGTTCTCTCCCGCGGGCGCCCTGGGTGGAGCCCTGAGAGGTCGCCGAGCTGGGGGGGGCGGGGGTGCCGGCCGTGACTCAGCAGCCCGCCGGTTGCTCGCAGAGCGCGGCTCTTCAGGTCAGTAGGAAACCAGGAACTACATTCCAGGGTCGGGAGAGTCCACGCCTAGCTAACAAACCCGGCGAGGGTGAAGTTCACCGAGGCTGCGCGGCCTTGCCGGCTGACCTTGCTGTCAAGGTCAGCAGGATTCCGGGCTCCTGGGAACTTTGGGACAGAACCAGAGGCAGAGGTTCGGAGATACCCCAGAGAGGCTCCGCCGCGCGCCGCGTCTGCTCCACTCCAGGCCGCGCTGACTCAGCCCACGCCGGAGCCAGCTACGGAGCCGGAGCTGAAGCCGGCAAGATCTGCATAAAGAAGAGCGCAGCTGGTTTCGTGAAGGTTTCCAGGCCAGCAGCCTTCATGTTCCTCCAGACAAAGCCTAATTACTTCTCTATTTTTACTTTTTTTTTTTTTTTTTTAGAAAAGGCCTTGCTATGAAGCCCAACCTGGCCTCCATCCCAGGGCTATTCTCCTGTCTCAGCCTCCAGAGTGCTGGGATTACAGGCGTGTACCACCTCACCTGGCTATTTTTTTACCTTTTATTATGAAACTATACAAATACATGGAACTCTAAAAAGAATGCCATGAACTCCAGTCAAGCCTGGGTCTTGTGTAATTATTGCTGACATTTTATTGAATTTGTTTTACCTTTTCTTTCCCTCTAAAATACAGGAATTGTAAGCAAAAGGACATTTCAGCCAAAAATGACTCCTGGCCCACACCCCTGGGCAGGCTCCCCACTGTGTCACCAGCAGGGACCCCAGAGCAGATCCTGCATCTCAGCAGCCTCTTAACCTAAAGGAGCCAAGGAATGATGTTAAAAATCCCCGCAAATGCCCTATAACATTCACCTTCTCAGGAAGTGACTCACTTTTTAAAAGTACAGTATGGACTGGCTGTGTGGTGCACACCTGTAATTCTAGCACCTGGGAGGCTGAGGCAGGAGGATCCTCATAATTTGAGGCTATATAGTGAGTTCAGGGCCAGTCTGAAATGCACAGCAAGACCCCCTTTCAAAAAAACTGAACCCTGCGAGGCATGGTGGCTCACGCCTACAATGCCAGCACGCGGAGGCAGAGGCAGGAAGATCGCTGAGTTTGAGGCTTGCCTGGGCTACATAGTGAGCTCAAGGCCAGCCTGAGTGACAAAGCGAGACCCTGTCTCAAAAAAAAAAAAACTGAACCCTAAAAATAACTTAAAAATTTAAAAACGGAACATGGTGATGATGACAACTGTGGATTCTGAGTGTGGCTCAGCACTCGCACTGCGGCCGTCTCTCTCGGAGAGGCCAGCAAGGCGAGCTGTAATTTATCATTCGCCGGCCCAGAATGCTCCATTTACGTCGAGTCACATTTGAGACCCCCCCCCCACCAAAGCGTCATCACGTGAGGTGCACAAACCCCCAGCTCAGCACGCTGCACACTGCAAGTGCCCGGGTCAGACCCAACGGCGGACATGCCCGCAGATGCCACAAGGCAGTGGGACCTCTGTCCCGGCCTGTCCATGGGCACTGTGCCCGCTCTGCTTCAGGCTGGGCTGTGAGGTGAAGACCTTGCCTGCCAGGCCTCCCCACCATGCCCGGGGCAGAGCCAGTGGCCCCCCATGTCACCACCACAGAGAGCAGAGCTCGAGAGGCAAAGTGCAGTTTCTACCTTGAAAGCAGCGTTGCCCCTGGATCTTTGCTGAGTCACTTGTCGTTGGCTGGTGTGGTGGCTCACACCTGTCATCCCCACTCTCGGGAGGCAGAGGCAGGAGGATTGCTGAGTTCGAGGCTTGCCTGGGCTACATAGTGAGCTCAGGGCCAGCCTGGACTACAAAACAAAACCCATTAAATCGGGCTGCGGATAGTGCAGGACTCAGAGGCTGCAGACTGTCACTGTGCCGGCAGCCCAGGCCTCTAGCCCTTGTCTTTCCTCTGAACTAACACTTACGGTTGGGGAGGGGGATTTGTTTCTTGTTGTTTAATTGTTTAGTTTTTTTTCATTTTTTTAGGGTTTTTTTTTTTTTTTTTTGAGACAGGGTCTCGCTTTGTGGTTCAGGCTGGCCTAGAACTCACTATGTAGCCCAGGCTGGCCTCAAATCTCAGTGTTCTCCTGTCTCAATGTCCCTACTGGGATTACAGCCATGTGCCCTGAGGTCCAGGTCAGCACTTAAATTTAGAGACCTCTTACAAGACTAGTTAGGCCCATCCAGATAACCCAAGAAGATCTTGTCTCGAGATCCTTAATTTAAAACAGGGGTAATAGTACATACCTAAATCCCAGTGCTCTAGGAGGCTGAGGCAGGAGAATTGCAATTTTGAGCTAGCTTGAGCAATTTAGTAAGACCATGGCTCAAAAATACACACACACATACATACATAGATATATACATAAAAATATTTTGTAAAAGTTGCCAATACGGACACATCCACAGATTCTAAGTATTAGGACTCAGACCCCATACCTCATGCGGGCTTCTCACAAGATTTCAGCCAATACAAATTGGTGCAGGTGCGATACCCAGAATTCAACAGGTCCCACCAGGTGGGAGGCTGAGGCAGGAGGATTGCTTCGGGGGTGAGCCTGGGCTACACACTGAGTTCAAGCCAGCCCAAATTACACAGCAAGATCCTGCCTCAACAACACAAAACCGAGTTTAACAGAGCCACCTTCTAAATATCCGTACAAGTCTCATGCAGTCTGAAAAAAGAAGAGGAAGCAAGAGTCTGGCACGTGTAAACCCACCCCCCCCCCCCCCCCCCCGTGATGAAAGGCTTGCCCGGCTGCATGCTTCAGGGTCCCCGGGAGAGCAGAGGCTTTTGGGTTGAGGAAGGCCGTCGCTGGAGCGAGGGAACGTGAACCAGCCCCATTCTGGAGGGCACGGACGCAGGGGCACGGGGGATCCAGTCCGCTCGGCACCCCTCTGGCCCCAGGGTCCACGCTGACACAGGGCTCGGCAGCGCTGGCCGCCCGGCACGGAGACCTCCCTGCGGACAGGTACTGCGCTGTTACTCGGGGAACTGACAGCTGACGGCCGAAAACCTTTGGGGACCTCAGGAGGACTAGAGGTGCGCTGGGCGCATGCACATGCGTTCAGCCCTTCGCGTTCTCCGGGAGTTAAGGGAACCTGGCCGCCGGGGAGGTGAGGTCTGCACCGCCAGCCAAAATGTGCCATCAACTCTTCATTTCCACTGCGTTTCCAGGGTCACGTCTTACTAAATTTATTGACCGTATTTGTGTGGGCACCCAGCCGCCCGATTATGCCCAAAGCAGGCTGTGGAGAGTTAACCCGAGTGGCTTGTTTATAGAAGCGAGACCCGCCCACGCCTGCCTGCCAAGGTCGCAGTGACTCACACCTGAATTTCCATTTCCAAAAGTAAGAATTCATTGTCTCGTCTCTTACAAGCCGTACCTGCATACCTGCGTTGCAAAACTACCCCTGGCCACCGCAGGCAGCCCCCCGCCCCCCAGCCTCTGCTGAACCCGGTTTGTCTGGCCAAAGCCGCCTCCTGCCTGCTCACCGCCGGCTGTCCCAGCTCTCTTCTCCCTTGAATTCTCCCAGCTCCCCGCCTTCTAGTGTAAGATCTCCTAGACACCTGCTCTGCGCAGCCCTCGGTCCCCTCCGCCCGTGCTCCCTCTGGGTCGGCTCGGCTCCCCTTCCTCCCAACACCGTGACCATGTCCCTGGCCTGCGCCCAGACTTGCCTTGCTCCGAAGTGATGGATGGTATTCTTTGGTCCACGCTGGTCTTGAACTCCTCAAATGTGCCTCCTGAGTAGCTGGGCCTGCAGGTGTGTGGCACTGTGCCCACCTTTTGGCCAGCTTATTCTACTCATTATTTATTTTAGGGGTACTGAAAATTGAACTCAGGACCTTCACACTGAGCTACATCCCCAGCCCTCTTCATTTTTCATTCTGAGATAGGGTTTTGCTAGGTTGCCCACGCAGGACTCAAACCTACGGTCCTCCTGCCTCAGCCTCCTAAAATGCTGGGATTACAGGCATGTGCCGCCGTGCCCGGCTACACAGAAATTCTTCTCTTCCCTGCCTCTTTCTGTTCCGGTCCTGCTGTTCTTTCTCTGCTGCCTTTGATAGTTCAGAAATTGCTTAGATAAACACTAGTCACCATTTGTTCAGCACAAAGGACCCAAAAGCCCCAGACTAGCCGTGCAAAGGAGCCCTGAAGATGTGCAGGGGGTGAGGCCTCCCGCAGCAGGGGCGGAGCAGGAGGACGGGGCGGGGCGGGAGGGGTGACTTGTGAGACCCTCCCATACTGTTGGGCACCAGATGTGCTGAGCTCGCGTCCCCTGACCCCGAAGCATAAGCTTCCGTGTCACGAAGGTTTACGGGGACGGGGGTCCCTGAGCGGGTGGCCCCGAGGACCTCGATCAGGGTCATTCATACATGGAAGTCACCACGTAGGTGCCACTTGGCTTAGACACAGTCCACCTTTAGGATCACAGGCGTAGGCGTAGCCGCTTAGTGAGTATCAACCCCACAGGGAAGCAGGCGAGAGTGAGGGTGTGTGACCTGTGTCACAAACCCACTCACCTGTGACCCATTAACCAGAAGCACTGTGGGAACGGACGGCCAGGTGTGCTGTCAGCACCAGAGCCTGTCTGGACGCTGCGGACCTGGTGGCCCTAGTCACGATACCGCTCGTCCCCAGGAGGCAGAGCCCTTGTCTTCCTCAGAGGGCCTCCAGACAGTGCGCTGGGCGCTCACCTCTGCCCAGCCCCCTGGGGGCCCCGCCCCTGACCCTGTGATTGGAGGGTCCCAAGGGCGGGGCCGCGGGCAATCCAGCCACTGAGTGAGACCTCACAGGAAGGAGCGCTGGGGCACCGAAGGACCTGAGTTTCAGGGGGCGGCGTGAGGCCTCTGGGCAGGAAGGATGCCTGCCAGGCGGATGTCGCTGCGAGCACTGAAGACGGAGGAGCCTGCCCGACTGCCCGGGCTGCAGGAGCTGTCCACTCACTCTCAGGGCCTGGGCTTCCATGCTTGAACACGGACGCATGCACCTACAAACGAAGCTTCTGGAAGGGGCCGAACTGCTGCTTAGGCGGAAGCAAGGCAGTTGAATTCTGCCTTCTAGTCCTTCAGAAGTGGGCAGTCTATCCCCAAATGCTGCGTCTGCTACACAGACTCCCAGAGAAGACCTACACCCGTGAGGTGCTTCCCACGGACTGTGGCTCATTTGCTTTGCAACCCAGCCCTGCCCAGAGGACGGTCACCGCGAACACAGGCGGGTGGAGGGCTGGGCAGGATATCATGGAGCAAAGGAACGCGCTTTTCCTTGCTGTGGGGTTGTTCAGGGTTCACACAGCTCGGAGTGACTCCCTGAAGCACTTCTCCACAGCCACCACTGGCAGGACACAGGAAGACCGGATTTGTTAGGCAGGGCACGGTGGTGCTCACCTGTAATTCCAGCACTCAGGAGGCTGAGGCAAGAGGATTTCAGGGAGTTTAGAGGCCAACCTGGGCTACAAGTAAGTTCAGGTTTAGCCTGAACTACACAGCAAGAAACTTTCTCAAAACTAAAGAAACAAAAGTGAGAACTAAGTCGGCAACCGACACAGATGAAAGGAAAACACTGATGGCGAAGAAGGGACGATGGGAAAGCCAGGGCCCGCGCCATCTGGAGACAGGGCAGGGAGCTGGTTCCCAGCCTCCCGCCTCACCTCCCAGTGAGGGTTTCTGGCCACCCGCTCGGAAGGCTGGAGGCGAGGCTTCCAGTCAGGCAGGAAGAGCAGCACCATGTCCTCCACGCAGCCAGCATGGCCCGCATGCCACCCTCTCCCTGAGGACCCGCACAGGGCTGCGTCCTGCTGCCTCAGTACCCTGAGCGTGGCACTCTAACGCCCGCACGTGTTCTTCCGGTGTGGGCGGGTAAGCTAGTCAGACAGCTGTAGGCAGTTAGACCAGGCCAGCCCTCAAGAGCCCATGTGGAGGACAGCCAAGGAGACCTTCCCTGAAGGTCAACATTACCAAAGGAGAAGTGCCCGCCCACGCAGGAGGAACAGCACCGACTGGTATTCTAAGGAGGCTGCAATCTCCAGCTGGAGACCAAGATTTAACCCACCCCTCCCAGAAAAGACCCCTGCCTGGAAACCCTTGTATGCCGTGACACGACTTCCTGGCTCAGTGCTTCCCCACTTCATCCGTCTGACCCAAGTGACTCCGGTTGACCCTGGTTTCGTCCGTTTCGTGATTTCTCACTGGACCAGTGTCACCTAAAGCGCCCGCACTGGCAGTGCCGCTGGTGGACTATAGTCTTGTCCCACTCTATACCCCCCACCTCGTGGCTTTGTGCCATAAAAGCACCCTGGGAAGTGAAGCGAGCGGGGTTCACCCTCTCTTGGGTCCCCCTTCTGTTTCTGTCTCTCTTAGAAGATTTCTTTTCTCCGGAAAGTTTTCCTACTCTTAACCTCTGTTGTTCCTACAAATCGTTCTTCGATTTTAGAGAACACAGACTCGCGGTTCAGAATCTAGCAGGTGGGGGTGAGGCTCGCTCCCCGTAGCCGTCTCCCCCTCACAGATGGGGCATCAAGGCTGAAGGAAGGATAGGAATCTCCACAGGCTCACACGGAGCGGCAGGTGAAGAAGGGCTCAAGCCAGGACGCAGAGCCCCTGCTCACTCGCAGCACCGAGGGCCAACAATTTATGACAGTTTACAGCCCCTCTGCAGATGCCGCTGCACAGGCTCCAGCTGCCCCTGGCTGCTCCTAGAGGAAGAAAGAAAGGAAGGGGTCCATCGTGGAGAGGCTTTCCTCGAGGCTCATCCTGGATCCGGAAATGACCATGTCCTCCCGGGGCAAAGTCAGGGCCTGGGAGCCTCTGGCAGAATAGGAGACTGAAGGAGCCATGCTAAGAGCAGTCAGAAGAGGCTCCCTTCAAAATGCTGGGAATCCGTGGCCTCGGCTCTTCCTGTGTTTCTAAAAGCTTTGCCAAGGGCCAGCACAGTGGTGCACATAAATAATCCCAGCACTCTAGGAGGCTGAGGCAGGAGGATCTCATGTCTGGGCCCAGGCTGGCCAATTTTGCAAGAACCTGTCTCAAGAAAGAAAGAGAAAGAGAGAGAAAAGAAAGGGCCAAGGTGCAGCTCATTGCAAAGATCCTGGGCTCAATACCTGGTACCCCGAACAAAACAAAACAAGCTGTGCTGAGGGCTGTGCAGTGTGAGTGGCACAACACTGGCACAGCACGTGCAAGTCTGAGTCTACAACACAGAACAAATAAATGAGCTGAGCAACTGTACCTACACCTTTTCATACAAACTATTTCATACCTATATATTCTGTATACAGAACATACATAAGCAAAAAGCAGGTCTTCGGGCCAGAGATTTAGCTCAGTGGTTCTGGCTCTTGCCTCTCAAGCGCAAGGTCCTGAGTTTGATCCCAGTAACTCACGCCCACCAGCAATCAATACCACATACCACAGTGCCGGGCATGGTGGCTCATGCCTGTCATCCCAGCACTCAGGAGGCAGAGGCAGGAGATTGCTGAATTCAAGGCTAGTTTGGGCTACATAGTGAGCTCAGAGCCAGCTTGAACTACAAAGTGAGAACTTGTCTCAAAAAAAAAAAAAAAAAAGCAAAGGAAATGCTTATTTAACCCTCAGAGAACTACTAAAAAAAAAACCTTTGGCATAAGAAGCAAAGTATCACAAGCCACTGTTTAATGTTTCTCCAAAGTCCGAGTAACTGAGATAAACACTATAGTTTTATGAGATGAAATGAAGACTGGTTTATAGCAGCTGTGTTTATAACTGCCCCAAACTGCAAACGGCCTGTGCACCTAATGAATGGATACACAGACCCTAGTGCCTCTCCATGGTGAAGCACACTTCGATATAAATAGAAGCACATTATTCATACACTGTAAAGCGAGAAGGAAAAAGCGGAAAAAAGTCAGTCTCAAA